>JABUQX010091162.1:7500-15000 GCA_015478945.1 Trachelipus rathkii
AGAAGTTTCCAGATGAAAAAAAGAAGAGAAAAGGAGAAATGCAAGGAGTGCTTAACAGTGAAAGCTGTAGGAAAGAAGATGGATGATTTCAGGAAAAAAAAATTTCCATTAAAGTTAATTTTAAAAAAAAATAGCTAATAATTATTAATTTCATATGTGATCACGATAGTAATTAGAAGTTACAAAAATACAGAGGCTACTTAATTATAAATTATAGCGATTCTTTGCTCATTCCTGTCTAACCATCTTTCTTTCTACCTATCTTTCAAAATACATTATCTAACTTTGTCTAACGAAACCTAATCATGCTAAACATACCAACATAACACTTTATTAATTATAACGCATGTTTTCTTACTTCTCTATCTCATGACCTTATCTAACTTAAGTTAAGAAACCTAACACAGCCTTACTACTGTTCACATGACTTACACTGTTCTATGTACAGACCGTTATTGCGATGACGTCATGCATCTGTATCCCTCTTACTTTTTTCCACTGCAACAACGTAAACTATTATATTTTTGTTTTAAGCAGAAACATTTATATTTTCACATATTTAATATTAGTATTGTTTCCTTTTATATGCATTAACTTTTATGTTTACATTATTTTCTTTTATACTCTAACATTATTATTTGATTGTTAGGTTTTTATTATTTTGTTTTCCATGTGTTATTTTAAATTAATATTATGTTTGTTAAGCTGTAATTTACTTAAAAAATTCTTTTATATTTAAATTTCGTTTTACAATTTTTATATTTCAGCATTAATTTTGCATTTAAATTTTGTTTCAATATATATTTATCTTAAAAATTTATTTACTTATTTTTAATTTTTATTTAGCTTAAAAATTATTTATTTTTAAAAATGTTATTTCTAAATTTTTATTATATTTATAATTGATTTTTGTTTTAAAAAAGCAGTAGGCTTTTGTTAAAAGTTTTATTCTTCTATCTATATAACGATGAAATATAAATGATGATGCTTAAATCAATTAATCAATCAATCAACTAATCAATAAATTAATAAATCAATTAATTAAATTCCAATAAATCAAAATCAACCTCACCGCAACATTGCAACCTTTTTCCTAGCTATAACTTTTTTGATCAAGTGATTAAGGTCATATTTAAAGTGCATATTTTAAATAACATAAAATTAAAAAAAAAAATTTGGTATGGAAATATTGTCGTAAAATAAACAAGTTTATTAGGAAAAAGTTGCTTTATTGACCCTAAAGCAATAAATTAATAAATCAATAGATCAAAACCACCTTAACCATTACCTCATTATTGATCTGCTGAACAAGTGATTAGTCATATATGGACATAACCTATTGTAACAAACTCACACGTTGCTTAAAAATAACTTCTGCCTATCTTTTTTCTAACAATCTTTCGTGATCTATCTCTTTCTCTCTCTCTCTCTCTCTCTTCTAATTTAGCATAACCTAATCTAACCTAACACAGACTACTTTTCCTCATAGCATTAAAATTAACAAAGCCTAATACTGTCTCAACGTTCACCTATCTGATTACCTTACAATATGGACATTATGACATTATATATTTGCTAAACGTTGTGGGTAAACATTTATATTTTCTTTTGTTAGCTGTAACATTTATATTTTGACATTTATTTATATTTTTTATATTTTTTCAAATCTCATTTTCGTTTGTAAAGTTAAGCTATTATGTTTTCATTTAAACAAATATTTGCATATTTACATTTTTAATATTATCTCGATTTCTTTTTTAAACGTTAATATTTATATCTAAATTTTTCCTTTGAAACTCTAAAATTCATATTTTGTTTGTTAATTAAGTTTTTAATAGTTTACAAATTTCATTATGTAGTTAACGTTTTGTTTGTTAAGTTCTTATTTTATTGGTTTAATTATGCATTTATATTTCGTTTTAATTTCCATTTCTTTAAAAAAATTATTTACTTTTCCGAAAGTTTAAATACATTTTATTTTCTGCTAAAACTTGTCACATCGTTCAAACCTTTTTCTCGAACTCCACTCTTGACGAATCCGGGGGTATTCCTTCTTGTCCACCAACCTCCAACTTATCAGAATTTATTAAAAATATGTTTTTCTGTTCTCTCTGAAATAACACTAAACAGGCGTACGATCTTGACTGTATTTCTCCTTCCTTTGTTTCCTACCCAGTCATGTATAACTGATCTGTCGTTTTTAAATCGCATATGGCCTTTTTTTTATAAACATGAAGTAAGAAAAAAAGTTATTTTAATAAAATATCGCATGTTATATAAACATAATCGCATGTTATTATAATATAAAAATAAGTCCTTCTAAAGAGATAAATAACAAGCTTTAGTAATATCTTATAGATAAAATCTATACATTGTTTAACACTTACACCTTAACCTTTATCTTCAACCTATTGAACTATGAATTAAAGTTAACATGAACAAAGTTTTAACATAAATAACTTTTTTTCTGGTTTCCATGCAAAAATAGCTTATTTTATGTTATGTTTATGTTTAGATCGACAACATCAACTGAAGATACTACCATCACTACCACAAAAAAAATGGAAATATCTACAAAATGTATTTAATCAGTTAATTAGTAGGTCATGAATGAGAGAAATGAGAGGGAGGAAGTTGAGATGGTGTGGAGTGAATAAGGTGGTGTTGATTTATTAATTTATTGAATTTTAATAAATAAAAAAAGCATAATCAAAATGTACCTTTACAAAAATTTTAGTTAATGTTAAAAGAAAAGAAAAACTATCAATGAAACCATTTTTTTACTAAAGTTTTTAATTTTCCACAAAAAATTAAATTTTAATAATTTATAAGATTAATTTTCAAAAAAAAGTAAATTTTAATAATTTATAAGATAATGCTAAAAGAAAAACGGTAAAAAATATTAAAGTTACATTTAAAAAAAAAAATATTATTATAAATGTTACAACTTATTAAAGACAATAAAAATGTTAACCAATAACGTTTTAAAAATGGAATATAAATATAAAAATAAAATATTTTTAAATAATAAAGGTAATTCTAGCAAAAGAAAATTAGATGTCAATATTAAATATGTGAAAACATAAATGTTTCAGCTTTAATGAGATAACTAATGAAACTAAAAATGATTAAATCTCTACATAATTAAATTTATTTTAAAATATAATCTAAATATATTTTAAATTTAAATATACTTAAATATAACAACTTTATTAACATTTCTTTCGTAGTTCAGTTTGCGATCTAATAGAACTGGTAAAGCGAATGAAATGATATAAGGGGCTGGTAACAGCAGTTTCCCTAATACGTATGCAACGGTAAAAACTACCATTTTAGTGGTTTTTAATTACACTTCTCTGTTACTATTTCTATGTTTTAATATTTAAGTGTGTATCTCTGATATGACTACATATGTTTTGTGTTGCAACGTATTAGTAGATATTTCTTTTTTAGAGTCTTTAAATCATCATTTTTCCTTCTGTTAACTCTCTCTATACCTCTATTGATAGATAGTTCAACGAGCATATAAATTACAATCAGAAAATTCTCAGATGTTCCTGACTAATTTGCTAAGTTAGCCTCAGCTTCTCTGTCTAGTATTTCTTATAAATTGTAATTGAAAATACTTTTTATATGAATATATTATAAGAGCTTATTAATAAAAGGTGTTTTTTCTACCTTTAAAACACCTTCCATAATAAAAGACCTGAAAACTCTAAGTAAGAAAATACATTTTTGAAAGCGGTGAGTCATCATCTGGTTATAATTTAGACGTAATAACGGCTAGCGAATATAAGTATGTTTGTTATTACATATAGCTTTATCTCAGGTTAATAATATTATATAGTTTTGTTGTTGTCACTTAAGAGGGTTGTAATATACTAGTATGTTATTGATAATCATGTATTTATCTGTTCTGATTGTATAAAATATAGCATTCACCTTTCTCAGCTTTCACTGTCTTTCATTTCTGCGTTACTGGCTTTAAAACTTTCTGTTTACTCAGTATTTGTGAGACAAAAGTATACATATTTATTCAATAGTTTATTGTTCACAAAATACTCTTCTATCATAATACTTTAGCTCATAGTAAGGTTTACCATCAAAACATTTCACCTAAAGAATAAATTTAATAGAAATTTATTTTATAAAGTAATTATAATCCATCCTGAGTATTAAAGGATATAATCATAGATTTGAATATGAGGTCTTAAAGTGTTATATTAGAGCCATAGTTTATCACTATTACTTTTAAAGGGGATGCACAGCATCCTAAGTAATCCGATTATATTTATCATTAGAAGTTTTCTTATTTTATAATGTTTTTAATTCGTGAATAGCAATTAGAACTATTTTATTGAATTTTAAATTTTTTTTGTTTCACCAAAGTCCACAAATCTTCTTCCATTAAAAATCTCATCATATAAATATATATATAATATAATTAATAATAATATTATATATATATATATATAATATAAATTAATATATATATATATATTAATATATATATATATTATATATATATATATATATATATAATATATATATTATATCAGATTTCTGATAGACCCAAACTAACCAGCATAGACAACAAAAACTCAGAAAGTTTACATCCCCGGTGATTCTAAAGCGAGACAAGAAATTTCAACTGAACACTAAAGATATTAAACATTTGCTATACGCCTTGAAATAGTATATATGAAACTCAAACATGTAACACTGTATTTAAAAACAACGAAAGGAACAACGATAACAAGAAAAACAACAACAACAACAGCAATCACGTGCAACTTATGAAGTAAACAAACACTCGACACAATTTGAAAAACAAATTATTATTTTTAACATATATATATATATATATATATAAATATATATATATATATATATATATATATATATATAAAAACATATAATATATATATAATATAATATATATATTATAATAATATATATATATATAGTAAATATAATATATAATATATATAATTATATATATATAATATATATATATATAATAATATATATATAAATATATATATATATATATATAGTTAAAAATTCTTAATATTATATATTAATATATATAATATTATATAATATATATCAGATTTCGGATAAACCCAAACCAACCAGCAACGACAACAAAAACTTAGAAATTTACATCCCCTGTGATTCTAAAGCGAGACAGAAAATTTCAACTAACCACTTAAACAAAGATATTAAACATTTGCTCTACGACTTGCAATAGTATATATTGTAACTCTATTTTTTTTTTTTTTTTTTTGAAACTCTATATTTCATATAATAATAACAGCGAAGCAACAACGACAACGACAAGAAAAACAACAACAACAAAAACAACAACAACAACATAAACAACTTTGTAAACATAAACAACAACAAAAACAAAAACAACACCACCAACAACAACACCAACAACAACAAAACCAAACAACAACAACAAAAACGAACAACAACAACAAAAACAACAACAACAAAAACAACAACAACAACAACAACAACAACAAAAACAACAACAACAACAACAACAACAACAACAACAACAACAACAACAACAACAACAACAACTAATAATAATAATAATAAAAATAATAATAATAATAATAATAATAATAATAATATAATAATAATAATAATAATAATAATAATAATAATAATAATAATAACAATCAAATTAATAATAATAACAATAATAATAACAATCAAAATAACAATCAAAATAACAATCAAAATAACAATCAAAATATCAATCAAAATATCAATCAAAATGACAATCAAAATGACAATTAAAATGACAATCAAAATGACAATCAAAATGACAATCAAAATGACAATCAAAATGACCATTAAAATGACCATTAAAATAATAATTAAAATAATAATTAAAATAATAATTAAAATAATAATTAAAATAATAATTAAAATAATAATAATAATAATAATAATAATAATAATAATAATAATAATAATAATAATAATAATAATAATATAAAAAACAAAAACATATCTCCAAGCTAACAAAATATTATTATTATTATTATTATTATTATTATTATTATTATTATTATTATTATTATTATTATTATTATTATTATTATTATTATTATTATTATTATTATTATTATTATTATTATTATTATCTTTAATTAAGGTTAATTACACACCTAAATACATTGATAAGTCAGGACGAGTAGCACACAACTACGCACAATAGGGCCTAGGAGAGACTGACTAGAGTATATAACAAGACTGCATCTCTACCTTTAAAATGCGATGAATTGTTTACTTTAGGCTTAAACTATAGGCCTAGAATAACCCCAATATCGATTAAAAAAGAGGTTATCTCATTTAAGCCTAATTTTTGGGTATGCCTTATTAAGCAGGGTACTGTTTCAAACCTAATCCCTGAACAAAAGGCTTTTCTAATACCGAAAAGAATCGAAAACCAGTGTTATCTCATTCAAGCCTAAATTTAGGATAAGAATTATTATACAGTGTTAGGCTTTTATCGAATTTTCTTTTTAAAATATTATTACGTTGAATGTTTAAACAACAACAACATCGTTGCTATTTGAATTAATATTTTTATTTTTATTTTCATTTTTACTAATATTATTTCTAATTTAAAACTAGCAATATTCGGTGTTTAAAGATTGAAAACATTTTACGTTATTATTTTAAGTTGGAAAACATTTCGCGTTTGTTTTATTATTTTTGCTTTTATTATTTTACTCTTATTTTTTATATTTTATTATCATTTTTTTTATTTTTATTATTATTTTTATTTTTATTATTTTAATTTTTAAAAAAATTTGAAAAACATTCTGTATATTTAGAAAACAAAATAAGTTTTATTAAAACTTGTTTATCAATTTAATAAAAACACGTTGTATACATCTTAACGCCGTAAGGCACATGGGTCGCTAGCCCCACGGGGTACATCCAGCACCCTGTTACAAGTTCGAACCTAAGCGCTTTAAGCCTTTTCGTTTCTAGGGGATGTAAAAAACACATTTAACATACCAAAAACCAGTGAGTCCATAAGATGGTTTAGCAAATAGACCGGAAGTGACCACTCACGCACCTCTTGGAGGAACGGCTTTACGGTTTTACTTCTTTCCGGCTTTACGTCCTTACGTCCTTAGGGTATGTAAAACATGATTTTACGTACTAAAAAAAACGTAAAACCGTAAGTCATATAACCGAGGGTAAACCTCCTCATCCTGTCATGATTTACTGATTTACTGCTTTGCTGTTCAGAAGCTTTACTTACCAAACTACTATTTGAGCACGAACATCTTTTATTTATTTATTTAAACTAAATGCATTGTGAAACTATTATAAAACTGAAACATATTGGACAGGGAAAAATTTTGTGTTGCTAAGGAGGAAATGTCTGCCTTTCTTGTGATTGGATGGAGTAAACCTTTTTCCACCTCGCCTTTTCTGTGATTGGACTAAAAATTAGCTTAG
>JABUQX010091162.1:25000-35173 GCA_015478945.1 Trachelipus rathkii
AATCATAAAAAGGGATATTTAAATTATTTTCAGCATTGTTATTTACGTCCCTACCTTCATCATGTGTTGATGTTGTAATTCCTGGAGCCTCCTCCTCCTCTTCATCAGTGACATCTGAAACAGTTATTCCTATAGTATAACTGTTGTTTGGAAACCTTAGCTCCCTTTTAAATTTTTGCAGATCGAACTCATCATCTGAATTTACGTCCTCTGGTGCTGAGTCTATCCAGTCCAATAGTTCACTGGTATCTACAGGTGATGGCATAGGATCTGCCTCTTTCTGTGTTGCCTTGTCCTCTCCTAAATACTCCGTTTGGGCTCCTGCATCCCTTTTATGGCTTTGTTTGCCTATAACCAACTGTAAAAGGTCCCATGTCTCCTTAGTTTTTGTCCCGTGCTTCTTCTTCCTTGTTACTCTATCTGGATGTGCACTGTATACTATACTTACATGATGTTCTTCCATTCCATCCTGTTTTGTTTCACCATATATTCACCTCTGGTGGAATTCACCTTTCTCAATTTTCAAAGTACTGCCTCGAGGTATCTGGTGGTCCTGCCATTTTAATTGTGCATGTGCACCCGGCATGTTTTACTGGACCCTCAATATCATATGTCATTCCTCCGGCCAATTACTTTGACTCGTATTCTTTCACTAATTTCTTGGATCTAAGACCGGTCTTGCTGAAAATTTTTCGTTGACCTTAACTCCTACTTGCTACGGGTTAGCAGTTTGGGATGTCCCTCCTTCCATTTACTTTGTTCTTCCATAGGATGGCAGTACCTTGTCCCTCATTAGTGTTTGAATCAGTAACTCTCCGCTGTGTCATCCCAAGTAGGAGTGCTTTCGTATTATTGTACATTATGACTGACCCTGGGTAGCAATCGTCCCACTCAGGTTCGTTCAGCCCGGACCATTTGGCTCCGGCTCATAATTAATGACCGTCTTTACATTTCCCTTTTTAGCTCTCTTGGACACAGTCTCGGTCTCGAATCCCCAACTTTGCGGGCATGATGGATCCTGATTATAAATCGATTATGGACACTTACTTGTTGTCAAAATACTCGTCCTAATTTTAACGAATTTACATGTGACTTATTGTTTAAAAGCGACTCTTACCTGAGTTTTTGAGAATACAATGAATTTCCTGTTCGGAGCAACCGTCTATTTCTCATAATCGGGAAGTTTATTAAATTTATGAGCTCTCCGATCATGACAATAATATATATACTATATATATTTTATTATATATTATATATATATATATATATATTATATATATATATTATATTATTATATATTAAATTATATATATGATATATATATATACCCTATATATATACATAACTATATATATATATATTATATTATTATATATATATATACCCTAATATTATATATATATATATATTATATATATATATATATATATTATATATATATCTATTATATATATAGCTACTACTAGTCTAGTATATATACACGATAGTTCTCTAACGAAGTAAAAGCATAACACACAGTTTTTAGTTTGAAAATCTTGCATTTTGTAAATTGTTTGGTTATTAAGAAAGCTCTTTATTACATTACTTAGTTGTATTTACCTTTTTTAATTAAATAATTAAAATAGTGTATATTGGAAGCAAGGTAGCATATATTTGAAAAATAGCTTTAAAGCTTATCTAAGGAACAACACTTAATTTTAAAAAATCTAAAAGGCCTTCATTTCTGATTCCAAATCCACTTAGGGACATTATGTTCTGTATATATATATATTATATATATTATATATTATACGTACTTATATATAATATATATATATTTTATTAATACATATTACTATATACTTATCTACTCTAGTTATATTATATAATAAAGAGTAGCACTCGCAACAGGGGCGTCCGTCAGGGGGGCCCCCCGGCAGGGGGGGCAGCTGGCCCCCCCTAGAGGGTTTACTCATTAGAGAGTCTACCTGCGATGTTTTTTTATCCACCGATCTCATTTCCGGGGGCCATTATTTACGTTTTCGATTTATTATATTATATATATATATTATATATATATATATTAATATATATAATATATATATAATATTAATATATATATAATTATAAGTATATATAATTATATATATATTATATATATATGCTATATATGTATATATGTATACGAGTATTGTACGTGAGGCTAGTTGCAATAGTCATTTTCTCACATTTCTCTTGCCGATAGGAGGTCTTTCACTCTTTTATATGCTCTTTTGAATTGTAGATAAGAAACTTTGTTGTTATTCTATGTTTGTTAATGTTATGTATATATAAATTCTAGATTTTGTGTTCAGTCAGATTTTCAATTATTTATTAAGTGTTTAAGGTTCAGAGTAGCATTGAAATTATCACTCCCTGACGCCACTCTATAATTCGAACACCGCTCCGCTGTAAGTATAGTTCAATTCATCGATTCAATGATATTAGGAGTACGTTTTACTTTAAATAATTAATAAAATTTGTGATTTACTTCTTAAAGTAGGATTTTGTAACATGATCTACGTTCACCTATGATCGGATGAGCTTTCATTTTTAAAACACGAAAATGGTAAGTGATTTTCAACTAGTTTTGGCTATACTTTAATTTGTTTCTGCTAACATCTTTGAGATGCTAGTAAATTATTAGCTATGACCATATGTGGCAGAGATATCTACATTTTATATAGGTAAATTATATATATATATATATATATATATATATATTATATATATAATAATATATATATATATATATATACTATATTATATATATATAATATTATTATATATATATATAATATATTGTTTGCAGTGAATTTGGAAGAGGAAGAACTCAGATAAAATCTGGAAATGGTAGCGGTGGAACGAAAAGATACCAATATTCAACTAGACTACACAAGATGTAAGCCTTGCTACTTTGCATTATTTCGCATGATGAGACACCACCCCAGGAACGGCACCTCGACGAGTCAGAATGAGTCGATTTCGAGCTAGCGTTTCAGTTGCTGACCAGTCACGAAATGACATTGGTGATACGTTGGACATTCATCTATAATTTCGACTGAGAAAAAGAAAGTTACTGAAAGTTGTGTTGGTTCACCTAAGACCTATAACTTTTGGAGCTGTTACTCACTTTAAAGAGGAAATTCATTATTAAATGGAATGGGATACATATTCATTTGTCTGACATACTCGGCGCCAAGGGGCATGCAGTTTGGGTATTTTATTTCACAATAATTGGTAATTACGCTGGACATTCATCTAGATTTCGACTCAGAAAAAGAACAGTTACTGAAAGAGTGTTGGATTCCACTAAGACCTATAATTTTTTTTGGAGATGCTACCCACTTAAAGAGGAAATTCAATTATGATGGTTGGAGACATATTCACTTTGCTGACATCTCCAGACGCGTAAAGTGTGAGCTTTTCAAGTTTTGTATATGTATTTCACCAAATAAGTTCGTTCAGAGGGGGTCGTAGGCTCTTTAACAATAAGACCTTCACTAAATATAAAGATGTTCATGCGGTTTGTAAGGAATATACCAACACAGAGTGGTATAAAACTGCTGTTAAAGCTGCAAGATTGTTCTACAGGACGTGCCGGTAGACATCAAATTAACCAGCATTCTAGGAAATTTTAGAGAAAATAAAAAATATTTCTCAATAATTTCAGTGTTGTGATAATTTTCTTGTACGGCGATTACCGCTTCGGGGTAAGCATCATAATGAGGGAGTGTTGCAAGATTTGTGCCTCTTACGAATAAACCGGAGATCAGTTATTGAAAAGCCATTTTGAAAAGGGAAAGAAATTGCCACATAGCAATCAGTTCAGATTCAGAGTGAGATCATTTTCGATGTTAGAAGCCAGTTGTAAAATGCTCTCAATCTAGACCTTTTGGATCATCGTCAAAACCTCGCAGTACATTCACATATTGTGGAAATGGTTAGGAGCCATCGGGAAGGTGAAGAAAAAATCATCGATGACGTTATTACGAGAAGCTCATTCCAGGGTTCACACTGAATTTGATTTGAATTCCCTGACTTTCTGACCAAATCCGCAAATTTTTCCTGACACCGTGTTCGTTATTTTTGGCGTATAAATTCCAAAACTATCTTATTAACATTATTGCAGCCTATTTACTCAGTTCATACATTAAATTATTGAAAATTTACTTTAGAAACTGTCCATCATCATGGATGATCCTGAATATTAAAAATGATATTTTTTCTTTTAGTATGCCGGCTAACCTTCCCCATAGCCATCCAACGTACTCCTTTTTATTTTTTCCAAAAGTAAACAGGTTTATTATACAAAAGAAAATAAATTAAAGCTTACATTAATAGCCTAGGTGCATAACGTCCACTGTGATCACAAAGTTCTAAATGGGGAGATTTAGGTTACTTTTTCTTCTCAAGCAATCTGATTTTGATTTTATAGCATCTTCTTCTGTCAAAGCTTTGTTTTTACATCTTTCTCTGCTCTTCAAGTTTTAATCTATTGGATAATTTTCCTTTTTCAACCTTTTTATTCTCTCTTTTTGGTTCTGTTTGTGGACTTATTGAGAGTTTCTTCGAATCGTCCATATGGGCAGGCTTCGTCACCATTTGTAACATTCTTTTTGAGTGTAGGAACTTTATGAATACTTTCATGAGATCTTATAGCATTGTGCACCGTTCTTCTTTTTGAAATCAGACTATGTTCTTCTAGATCCTCCACTAAAATTGCTTAATTTTATAGAAACCCTCCTTCCACGTGTCGCATTTCCAGGCGAAAATATCAGTCCTAATTAATAAATTTGCCACATTCCACATAACATTGGATTACCAGGTCTATGAGCAAAAAAACTAATCAAAGTCTCTTAGAAACGACAATCACCATCCAAAAATATTTTGAATGTTAATTCAAGGCGATAGAATAGCTTCATGCAAAGTACATCTCTTCAAGGGAAGGGAGTAGAACAATTAGAAAAAATAATGGAGCATCTCGTGTGTTAATCACTATTCAAATTTACATTTCATCGCCCATTTACATTTGAGCTATTGTCCGTCACTATCTGGAACATTCATTAAATTTTTCCTCACATATATCTGCACCCGAGTTTAAGCATTTATTCATTTTTCCACAACCTTTAATTGCTATAGTATTGGTTCAATTTTTGTGAGCATCTTTAAATGCAAAGGTACTGAAGATGGTTGTACAAACTGATTGGATTTGCTTTATTTCAGAAGTTTTACAATAATTCCAAGTTAGGTTCTGAATTGATATCAGTAGAAGTTGATGTAAATTGTGCAGCAGCGAGAGGCCCATAATCAGAGTTATAGTAACAAGAATCCACCAAGTTTTTTAATGATATTGGTTTGTGCTGCATTGTGTTGAGAGATTTCTTTAACGACGTTGTTAGATTTCAGTTGTTTAAGCTTATGCTTATATGTACAAATCTATATAAGATAGATCAAAAGTTCATATTTAAATACTTTATCTCCATTAATGCTTGGAACTATCAGGTCCTTTACCCAACACCTGATAAACTGTGGTTTCAGTTTGACGTCCAAACCACTGTCTTAAGTTAGTTTTTGTTGAAGTCAGTTATAATAATAATAAATACCTTCAACTGCACAAACCAACAATTCCTCGTCAACCTCAAATAAAATACATACCTCAAAATAGTAACGTAATCCCTATAAATAGTAAAGATATAAACAGATTACTCTAAGGTCATAGCAGTATATAAAACATCCATTACATACACTAAATAATAGCCATACCACATATTCATCGAAATGGCATGAAATTGGAACAACCTCTACGAACGAATAGGAAAGAATAGGAATCAGTGGTAATTAGGCGCACAAAATAGAAAGAAACAGGGAAAGAGTAGGAGTATGATGTGTCCTCGACCCATCCTTTTCAATTTCATTTAAATACATCTCTTATCCACAATCTATGACGTAAGGAAAAAAAAGATATTCAAAAATTTAACGTTGGTCATGATCTTCTTCATTGTTTTTGAAATTTTAAATTTCCTGACTTTTTTGGAATTCCCCTGACTTTCAGCATATCTTAAAACGTTTCCTTGACTTTCCACTGACCAATTATTTTTCCCTGACTTGCCTGACTTCCAGAACGTGTGTCGTGAACCCTTGTAATCTAAAATCGCTCGGAGCAACTGGGACTTGATCTGAACTATACACGGTAATTGTTTGGTATGGCACCAGTACTCGCCAGCAACCATCAGCAACAAATCCCACGGAGCCCTGAAGAAGTTCCTTAATAACTCCGTGTGTCTGGTTTTATACTTCTTCTTGAATTACGGTTTTCTTCTGAAAATAACCTGCTTATGCATTGAACATATCTACCTGCTTGATCCGCTGCTACTCATACAATCGATGGAGTTAAGGAAAAGACAGGCTGTCATTTTGTATATTTTTGACACTCTAGAAGGCATAGAAGAAGAGCTAGAACTTTAGGTAAAAATTTGGAAGGACAAGAAAACTACAGTAGTGGAAGAACTAAAAGATCTTGTTGTCTCCCAGTCTTAAAGGAGACTGACCTTTCTTTACCGTAGATGAAAAAGGCTTTAGATGATACTACTCGCCCAGCTATGCACCCGCTGTACAGTAGAACACTCTTTTTCAGTATCTCTTGCTTAAGATCAGACTTGGCTGCGAAAGTACTATGGAAGCGACAGGTTAAACGACTGGCTAGGGCATGAGTGTACACAGAAATTGTGGGTTTGACATATTATGGATATTTTTATTCTCAACGATAGTGATAAATTTGGATGTTCGAACCCCAGGGAACTGTGACTTCTGTAAAGGAAATATCTATTTTGTCAGTTTCTCTCGTTATATGTGGGAATTTTCCATCATTGAATATTGTATGTTATATTCTATAGGTTTTAATAAATAATTTTTTTTTAAATTTGTAATCATTAGCAAATACCTAATCTAGTTTTATGATCTTTTTACTATATATATATATTAATATAATATTATATATATATATAGTATATGCTATAATTATATATCATATATATTATATATATTATATATATTATATTTATATTATAGTTATAATATATATATATAGTATATATATAATTATATTCTTATTATTACATACTATATATATTTATAATATATAATATTTGATTATATATTATATATATATATATATATATATATCTTATATATATATTATATATATAATATATAACTATATATAAGCTTTTAAAAAAATTTTAAAGTGCCCCCCCCGTAGGTTGGAGGCTAGGCGTCGCCCATCGCCCTCGCAACTAACGGGCTATTTCGCTTAACGGCGTCTTTGCAATAACGGGCTCTCTTAATTCTCAGTGGTGTGCGGAAAAAAAAGAAACGAACGAGACGTTTTTAGCTCAAATCGCTTTGCAAGTTCTGCATCTATTCACGCAATTTCCAAACTTTATACTGTATTAATAATTTATTAAGTTTAACGACTTTGAAGATTATCAAAAGGTAGATACTTCTAACAAATACATTGCAATGTTTAAAAGCAGTTTCTCTGCGAGAAGAAGAGGCACTTTACCGGAGCAGGCTCGTTCTTGTCATTCTTCAATTATATAATATATATATATAGTATATATATATATATAGTATTATATAATAAATAATTATATAAAATTATATCTAATTATATTATATACGATAATATATTATATATATATATATATATATATATTGTATATTTATTTTATTATATATAAATATAATTATATTATATTATATATATATATATATATAATAAATAGTAATGTATTATATATATTTATATATTATATATTATATATAATTATACTAGTATATATATATAATCTAATATATATATATTAGACTGTAAGTATATATACTTACACTTAGTATATTATATTGGTCGCATCCCCACTAAAGACAACATGCATGTTACTCAAAAAAACTTAACACTGCTACAGGAAAAGTCTCTCAATTTTTCTCTCATCAGGAATATTTTATACCCAATGTATAGATAAATAACATAAAAAATATTGAATTATACTCTGCATTTTCGTATAAAATTCGTACATATTGTTTGTTAAATATATGTTTGAGTTTAAAAATTTAGCTCTATTAAATTTGTTGATTAACCCGAACTTTAAATCAGTAAATTTTCTCATGTTGAGAAATACGTTGCAAAGCCTATGCTTCAATACTACCGAGGGCGAACGTGTGCTAGTACACAGTGCTCATTGTTGATTAGTTTATTTCTCGATATCTTAACTAAAGTTTGACCCTTTAGGGGTTCATATTTTATATATAAATATAACAAATAAGTGCTCGTGACAGTGGTTCTCATGTGGGTATTCATCTCAGCGTACTCACTTAAAACTCGCGGATAGAGAGTGGCGAACTGCTGATCCACGTATGGGTCTCGCGGCCGTGACTTTGCTCTCTCCCTGCCCTCGATCCCACTCTCCTGATCTTTGTTCCTAATCCTGTAGCTAAAAAGGTGAACATTAATAAATAATAAATAATATATTTTTTACCATTGCAGCGCATATATATTCTTAAATTCAAGTACGATGTCTGAGTAGTTCAATTCTAGATAACTTCGCGTCTCGCGTAATTACCCCGCAGGAATGGAAGGTTTGGTCTGGTAAAGACTGTAACTCGATTGCCCATACCTAAGATATACTAATATTTAATTGTTCGTGGTTGCTCATCCATATGCACCATGTACATTGTGTGTTACTAATAAAATAGATACTTTATTCTGGTTAAGTTTCAATCGATGAATTCTTGCCCCGCAAATTCCCAAAAATGTTGATTTGGATTGTGTGTTTCTGAGAGAATAAAGCGTCTTTATTCTGGTTATATTTTTAAAAGTTCATTTGGCATTAAGACGATTTCGGTTCATGCTTGAGGCGCATTTTCGATACAAACAACCATTATTTTAAATCCATTTTTATAGTGAGTCACCAGTGTATAGTTTACTCAATATGTAAATGTTAAAGATTACAAAGATATTATAGTAATTCCAAATTTATATAATTAGTATCAGTAGGTTAATATATAGATACATTTAATATATGTATGATATGTACTTTCTTTCTAGATAGTTGTATGTATTACCTAAGGACATAAAATCTTATATAATCCTTGCACCTCCGATTTGTCTACTGCATAAATTGTAATATCACTGCAGCCTGATCACGTAGTCATAGATATACTTTCACATGTTACTTCAATTACATTCTTAATACATCACAGTTATTTTTTATAACTTCAGAATTATATTTATAATTATACATGAATATAGTTATTAATGAAGGAGCGATTATTATAATAATAATTTTTTAATTAAAGTGGTTAATTGTATATTATTAATATTACTTTATAATAGATTACTGTGTGTGGGTTCCACGTATCTATCAGATATATAAATAATCTTCATGAGTGACGCCAGCTGGAATTAATGATTAGTCAGGTTACTATTATATTAATATTGTGTAGTATTGGCGCTTACTGCAGTCGTGTCAGTAAAGTTGAGATAATTATGTGGTAGGTTAACTACTAGTATACTCAAACGCTGTACATATTTATTACTTTGTATAATCCTTAATCATATTTTAAAAAAATTGCATAAGTTCGCTAATTTCATATATAAGTATACCACAAGTGATATGCAATGTACGACGATTTCTAATGTACACTTAATAAAGCATGACAAATGAATTTGATATACTCAAGTTGAGCTTATCATATTACTTACTACTAAGAGAATACATCCTGCATAGAGGTTACTTGCGTTCAAATATCTTTAATACTATAACTCGAGACTGTAATATTATTAGAGAAAGTATAAGTATACTATATACATATACATTACCTGTATATAATAAATAATAATATGTGATATAAGATAACCCTTATATATATAAGTAGCTAGTATAAATATATTATTTCACTATATACCTCTTAATGGTTGAGTAAATATAAAATATATTTAAATACCCTGAAACCTCTGCAAAACGTATATACAAACTGCTATAAGTTTAGTATGAAGATGTGTTAGAATAAATATATCTATATGATCAACTGTATTATATATAATGTCAGTATGATAATGAGACCTGTTACTTGAGAATGGTTATTTTTAATTTT
>JABUQX010091163.1:7500-58435 GCA_015478945.1 Trachelipus rathkii
TATTATTATTATTATTATTATTATTATTATTATTATTATTATTATTATTATTATTATTATTATTATTATTATTATTATTATTATTATTATTATTATTATTATTATTATTATTATCATTATTATTAGTATTATTATTATTATTATTATTATTATTATTATTATTATTATTATTATTATTATTATTATTATTATTATTATTATTATTATTATTGTGTGTGTGTGTGTGTGTGATTATTATTATTATTATTATTGTTATTATTATTATTATTATTATTATTATTATTATTATTATTATTATTATTATTATTATTATTATTATTATTATTATTATTATTATTATTATTATTATTATTATTATTATTTTAATTATTACTATTATTTTAATTAAACAATTGAAATAGTAATTACCTACAAAGAGAAGTACTTAAAGCATTTTATTATTATTGTGTTATAATATATATATATATAATATATAATATATAGTATTGTATAACATATATATACTATATATATGTATATATATAATAATATATATAGATATATATATATGTAATAGCTGTATAATGTATGTATGTATGTAATAATAATAATAATAATATACATGCTGTAATAATAACCAGCCAATAATATGTAATAACTAATAACTATGTAATAATAACCCTAACTAACCTAGCTAATAACCAATATATGTATGTAGTATAACGCTGTAACAAGCGCTAACCAGTAACAACTAACCAGCAGCGAGCAATAACCAGCGCTGTAGCTGCTGAAATCTCTAGCAGCACAACCAACAACGCCGCGCGGCAACAATAACAGCGGCCAGCAATAACCAGCCAGCCAGCCTTAGCGTAGCGGCCAGCAGCAGCAGCAGCTGCCTTCAGTAACAACGCGCTGTAACCAGCCCGCTCAGCAACAGCCAGCAGCAGCAACAGCAGCCAGCACCAGCTGCTCTTCGCTGCTGCTGCTGTCTCTGCAAACAACCAGCAGCGGCCAACCAGCAGCAGCAGCTAGCAGCCCGTAACAGCAGCCAGCCAGCCAGCAACCAGCTGCTGCTGTAATAACCAGCCTTAACCAGCAGCCAATGTTGATAACAGCATAACCAATGTAGCCAACCTTGTAGTAGCCAGGCTAATATTAGCCAACAACATAGCAACCAACATGTAGCAATAGCCAGCAACAGCAGCAATAACTGCTGTAGTAATAATATTTGTATATATGCAGCCAATAGCCAATATATATGCCATGTATGTAATAATAATATGTACAATAACTAACAATAACATGTAACTGTAATGGCAATAATAGCCAATAACCAGTAATATGTAGCAACCAATAATAGCATAGTAATAACCAGCAGCAATATGTCCAACCTTCACCTTGTATATCTTCTTGCTAGCTGTAACAACCATGTATACTGACAGCAGCCAACAACAACCAGCCAGCAGCAGCCAGCATGTATGCTTCTTCTGGCTGCTCAACCAGCAACAATAACCAGCCAGCAACAACTTGTGGCAGCCAGCTAACAGTATATATATATATATATATATATATATATAACAATATATATATATAACAATATATATATATACAATATATATATATATATATGCTGTATGTATATATATGCCTTATATATACTCTATATCTTTATAATACTGCTATAATATATATATACATTCTTTCTTTCTTTCTTCCTTCCTCTTCTCCCCAGATTGGGGGTAATGTGCTGTACAAGCATCGGAAAGAAAAGCAGTAGGAGAACATGACAAACGTCGAAGAAAGCCCAGCCTTACCGCCCCCTCTGTACCATTAATTAGTGAGAGCTCGTCACAGACAGAAAATCCACCTAGAGCATCATGGGACCGCGACGGACCCTCAATATGGTAAATCGTCAATGTAAGGGTTCATCCCCTGGCCCAGGTGGACCACAACCATGCCCCCATACAAAACCCCGCCATTCTCTCCTATCACGCACCTTTATTCTCGCCTCTGCCAAACTCACATTTCTCTCCTTCAGACATTCGTTCACCGACTCAATCCACTTTCTCTTCGGTCTCCCAGCCGGTCCGTTTCCCAACACATCTTCACTATACATCCGCTTAACCAACCGACTTTCATTCATCCTTTCCACATGACCAAACCATCTCAACATACTTCATTTATTCTCTCATTTACCCCTTTCTTCACACCACACGACTCTCTAATACGTTCATTCCTCACTTTATTAATTCTTTTCACACCTAGCATGCCCCTAAGATTGTCCATCTGAACACATTGAACTTTAGATCTATACTTCTTATTCCAGACCATAGTCTCACTACCATACAATAACATATATATATATATATATATATATATATATGATATATATATATATATATATATATATATTTATATAAATATAACACTGCTATATATCTTCTTTATATATATATATACTATATATATATATATATATATATATATATATATATATATATATATATATGAGGTGGGCGCGCAAATTTTAAACTTTAGAGCGCAAACGCAAAGCGCAAAGTGGAAAACTTAGTTCGAAAGCGCAAGAGCGCACACTTTTTCAAAAAATTAGTCCGCATGCGCAAAGCACACCATATGTCCGCAAATCAAATTTTTGTAAGCACAAATTTAGCTGCGCAAAAAATATAAAAAAGTAAAGAACTAAAATAAGATGAATTGTTTTTAAATTTTAATTGAAAGATGCAAATATATATAACAAAAATGAAAGATTTTAATCTTGATTCAATTATCTGTGATCTCTTCCTCCTCGCTCTCCTTTTGCATTCTGAATAGGGTCATATTCCCTTTAATAAAGATAAATTTTTCAAAATTGATGGATGCCATGGTTGTCCTCTTTGGTCTTAGAATGTCAGAGCCTTGACTACACAACCTCTCCACGGCCGTTGAGCTGGGTAATGGGGTATTATACTTAATAAACAAGTCCACTCAGACCTCCTGGTATTCACACGGAAACAGGTTCCTAGTGAGAGGGGTACTGTGGTGAACATTTACTACAGCCCAGCTATCCAAGATTTGTCCCAACTTCTCCTCCAGAGGTATCTGCTGGATATATGGACCCTTCAGTTCCTGAAATATTTAGAAATGGTATCAAGAACTCAAATCTTTTTTAAGTTTCATTTGAACATTATGTCAGTGTATTGTGAAATATTTATGTAATATATAAATTATGTAATATATATATATATATATAACATAATATAATAATAAATATAATATATATGTATAATATATATATATCCATGTACTCAACATAACTCAATAACTTCGCGTTCCTTATTCGAATCGATATTGCTCTTCTTCTTCTTCAGCCAGTATATATATGTTGCTGTAACACCAGCAGCAACCAGTATATATATATAACCAGCCAATAATATATATGTATAACCAATAATAGTACAACATATATATGCTTCTATATCAATAGCAATAATAGCAATATGTATGCTTATATCAGTATAACCAGCAACCTTATATGAAAAATAACCAGCATATACAGCGCCAGCCAGCGCTGCTGTAACAACCGCTGTGCTGCTGCCTTGCTGCTGCTGCTGCGCTGCTGCTGCTCGTAACAACAACCCTTATGCATATGCTGTAACGCTGCTGCTGTATATATATACAAGATAGCAAAGTTTGATGCGAAATTGTTATAAAAATAACTCACCATAAATGGGTCACTTTCAGACTCAGTCCCATCACCTTCAGTGCCTTAATGTGGACGAGTAAGATTCGATGCAATATTACACTTCATATTCTTCAGTATCCTGCTGTTGGCAGCTTGTTACTTCCCCTCATTTACCCTACGTACCACTCCGAGTTTGAAGTGAAGATGCAGGGCTGTTGCCATAAGCAAATCAAATCATCAAAAAGACTGCTGAACCTCGGTTCAAAGCCCTTTTCTTTCCCTTTGTTTGCATTTGGTTGATTTAGCAAGTAGTTGACTAAGCTTTTGGCATAGTTAAATTTTCCACTTCTCTTTGCATTTCCCCGATCTTGTCCTTGAGGAGGAAGATATTAGTCAATAGGACTCCCGCGTACGCATACTTCTCTTCCTGCAACATGTCAAGCCTAACAGCAATAGGCGCCAGTATTTCGATGTACTCCGCAATTACCTCCTTATTACTTTTATTAAGTACTGGAAGACAAGGCTTTTGCTCCATACAAATGTTGTTGATATGTGTCATGCGACCATCAAGGTTCTTAAGCAGATCTTTTATAGAATCGTATATGGAGTTCCAGCGAGTAACACTTGGTGTTTTAAGCTTTGTTCCCAACTAATTCTTAATTCTAACAGCAGTTGTAGTTTTCCTGTTTTGGGCAATCCACAATTCCTGGGCTTTGGTAAGTGTCTTATTAAATCGATCCTTGACACAAGAGGACCAGCGAGGAACATTTGAAACATCATAAGTAGCCAAGATGTTTAATGTGTAGGAAATGCAACGGCGATGTTTAATAAGCCTAAGTGCTTCATGTTCTTCGAGCAGATTTTCTAGCTAGAGAGGTTTTGTCTGCAGAAATTCTGTGTCACTAATCTGCTCCATCTCTTCACGCTTAACCACTATCTCTGCAATCGGTGCCTGTTCTTCTCCTCTTCGTCACCCGTTTCTGCAGGAGCACCGAAAGGCTGCACAGAAATTAGCACCGTTATCTGTTGTAATGCAGACAACCTGAATATAATTTTTTTTTTAATTTAGTTGTTTCCTTATTAATTTGGAATTATAATTTTTTTCAGCATTACGTTATTATTTCATATTGATTTTTACTAACCTTATCGTCAATGCCAAATTGTTGATGAATATCCGTAATATTGTTGGCTAGGACTGTGCTGGTCTGAGAAACAGATAACTCTCTACAGGCAAAGAGAGCCTTCTCTCTCTCTCTTCAAAGTATTCAAATTTATCCAATGAACCGTCATCCCCAGAAAACTCCTGTCTTGTGGCCGCATAGCTGACCTTACTGATAATGTTGGTTAAAAAAATAATAACCTTATTATTATTATCATTATTATTATTATTATTTGTATTATGTGTGTGTGTGTGTGTGTGTGTGTGTGTGTATTATTATTATTATTATTATTATTATTATTATTTTTATTATTATTATTATTATTATTATTATTATTATTATTATTATTATTATTATTATTATTATTATTATTATTATTATTATTATTATTATTATTATTATTGTTATTATTACTTTTATTATTTTTATTATTATTATTATTGGAATTATTATTATTATTATTGATTTTATTATTATTATTATTATTATTATTATTATTATTATTATTATTATTATTATTATTGTGTGTGTATTATTGTGTGTGTGTGTGTGTGTGTGTGTGTGTGTGTGTGTATTAT
The DNA here is from genome assembly GCA_015478945.1 of Trachelipus rathkii. NCBI lineage: Eukaryota > Metazoa > Arthropoda > Malacostraca > Isopoda > Trachelipodidae > Trachelipus > Trachelipus rathkii. The sequence continues at coordinate 12,900 of JABUQX010091163.1, forward strand.
TATTCTGAAAGTGTGGGTGGGGGGAATGGGTGAATGGCTAAGTGTCTTTAGTAGAACAAATCTAGAACGGTGTAATAATAATAATAATAATAGCAGCAATAGCAACATGTAATATATAATAGTAACAATATATGTATAATAATAACCAAGAACGGTTATATTAAATAACAGTAATGTAACCCAACCAGCAATAGCTATGTAGCATATATGGGTATATGCTATATTAATATGTAGCAACAATAATAACCATAAACCAATATATGTATATATATAATAATAATATATGTAATATAATATATATATATACTATATAATAATATATATATATATAATAACAAAAGAACGGTGTATTAACATAAGTATATGTAACCTTCTTCTTCTTCTCTTCTTTGCTATGCTGTAACAGCTGCTGTAATAACAGCAACAACCAGCAGCCAACAATAACCAACCAGCAACCTTCCCAACTATGTATATTCTTATATAGCAGCCTTAACAACCTTAACTTAGCATATATTACATATATATATATAACAACAACAAAAAAATAGCACCATATATATATATATACTTCATAACCCATATATATATATATATATTAATGTATATATATATATATATATATATATATATATATATATATATATATATATATATATATCTTACTACTATAAATATATATTTATATATATATATGTGCATTTCATTTTACAGAAAAAGAGAAAAACTTCTAAAATATTTTAAAACAAAAGATAGTTTGTTATATTGCCGCAACCTACCTGGTTTCTTAAAGGAGATGGGGTTGGGTCTTACGATACAAGTGATTTTGCTTGTTTTTAGGCATATCGTAGAGAAGTTTTAAGTGTGAGCTGTTGCATAATGACAATCTTTACGGCTCGATACCAACTTGCCACTCAACGAAATTAGAAGAAACGAATGAACTATAGAAAAGGTTTTAAATCTTATCAAATATAGGGAGCACGGGTGGATCATATGTATTACCTTAAAATTTTTTAATTTTTTTAATATCCCTGCTTCCTTTGCTTATGGGATAGCAGAGCCAAAGCAGAACATTAGCTCAAACAAATCTGTCCAGTACGAACATCACTTACAGAGTTACTGTTGGAAAAAAGACATGTAATTATTCCCCTTTAAGTGAGCAGATATAAAATCATATTTCCTTTTCTGCATATCAAACTAGGCCTCCCTAAACAATTAATAAAAGCTTTAGATATTAACAGCGAGTGTTTTAAATACATAATTTCAACCAAGTTTACGTTATGAAAATATCAAGGCGGGAATTTTATACAGCAAACAAATAAAAACATTAATTAAAGACCGTAATTTTCCTAATGTTATGAATAAACGCGAAAAAAAATGCTTAGTTAGAGTTGGTAGAAAACTTATTAAACAATGAATGACAAATAGCTATGAAGAAATCGATAAAAAACTTTTAAGAGACTGCAAAGGGTTAGATTCCAATATAGCATAAAATACATTCTTAAAATAGCCATCTTGACCAATTTCCAATTAATTTAGGGGATGTAAGTGACGAACAAGGAGAGAAATTCTAGAAAGATATCCAAATTATGGAAGAAAGGTCCCAAGAACGCTGGGATTCCTGCATGATGGCTGATTATTGCTGGTGCTTGAAAAGAGATCTTGAGATCAGAACCTGAGTGATAAAGCCAAACAGAGTTGAAATTCGTATTCAGCCTACTCAAATTCACTAGAATCATGTGTCAGATATTATTCAATAAAATACGTGTTCCCATTAATTATAATCATATATATATATATATATATATATATATATATATATATATATATAGAGATATATATATATATATATGCTCTAACGCTGCTGCTGCTGTATAGCACCACCACTAACTGCTGCTATGCACCTTAGCAACATATATAACCATATAGCATAACTTATACTGCTGTATATATATCTTCCATATAGAGAGAGAGAGAGAGAGAGAGAGAGAGAGAGAGAGAGAGAGAGAGACAAATTTCATTAACTAAATATAAATTGCTATTATTAAGACGAATGCATATTTCAATGAACTGATCTTGCAATAATTCATTTTGATAATTAATGAAAAATCCATGTTCCCTCAAAAAAGGATGGCCTAATAAATTCACTTTCAACTTAGATATATAAACTTATATCGAATACTGCCTTTTTAAATGAATATTTATACAGAAATATCCATTATAATATATATAAACATCTATTTTAGTTTCATTTGCGACTTTCAAAAGACCAATTACAGATTTTGGTTTCTTCGTTTCATTTGCTACTAGCTTGTTTAAAATAGATCCTGTATGAAAAATAAGTAAATAATTTATTGGTATTTCTGTCTTTTAAGTTTTTAAAAAAAATTTTTTAGTCAAAATATTTTTTATTGTTTCGACCGCGCACGATCCTTCAACTCCCTCGTTAAATGAATGTATATTAAAGTTGATTATTCATGTTTTTGGAGGTTAATTGTTGCTCTTCGCTATGAAAATTTCGTGAACATAATTTGATGTAATATTAGAACTTTTGTTTATAATCTATATTAATTAATATTATTAGAAATTGTACAATTAGCATTTTTGAAGTAACTATTTTTTTGTAAGAACTAAGTCACTCAATTTAATTGTTCACCTCCTTAACAAATTTAAAATCATTAAAGTGTAATTATAGGAATATTTTCTTTATAATTATTACTAGTATTAATACGTATTATTATTATTATTATTAATTATTATTATTATTATTATTATTATTATTATTATTATTATTATTATTATTATTATTATTATTATTATTATTATTATTATTATTATTATTATTATTATTATTATTATTATTATTATTATTATTATTATTATTATTAACCAGATTAGGTTCTTAACCTTTTTCGTTATTATTCAAATTAACTAAAGTATAAGTATTTTGTTAGAAACATTTACCCCCAACAGTAACAAAATTATTAAAAGAGACTTTATGTTTATTTATATTTGCTGCTTTTGCGCAAGTGAAAGGCAACCTTAAGCGCTTCACAAGTTCTGTGAAGTGGGTTTTTTTTATGCTTGTTTCTTGAGGTGGAGGGATAAGTAAAAGAATCCATGAGAAATAACTCTCCCTCACAATTGTAATTGAGTTATTGAGAAACCTTTAATATTAGAAGCACAAGCCTTCAGTTGAATGACCTAGTGCTGTTATGTCATGTTTTCTTCGGCTTTCGCTTTTGCCTCTGTGAAGGCGATTGTTCTCGTAGTTAGGCTGTCTCGAGCGAGAGATTTGACAAGCGTTTTTAGCCACAGCAACTATGCTTTTTTATAAGTTCTTTCATATGGCTAAGAATCTCCTGTTGCATTTCAAATAATCAGTCGTTGTTTTTTTCTTAGGTATGGTTTCTTTGCTTAGAAGATCTGGAGGAAGGTCTCTTTTAATCTCATTGAATAGCGTTTATGTGTCCCTCTCTTTCCCTCGGGGAGGGTAATGGGATCTAATTTTGAAGAAGAAATCTTCCTTTCATTGTCGGAATCAGATAAAGAGGATTGTTTTCTATTGGGGAAAGGAGTCTTTCTAGGGAACGGATAGTTTGTTATGATTCTAGCAAATGTTTTGAGATAAATTGCTTGGTTACGAGCATGATACTTGAGAGTTGAACGTTTTTAGTTGGGATTAAGGGAATAAGTTTTATTTTATTTAATTTTTTTGTGTCAAGGCCGGATTTCACAATTATAGCGTTTTCTTAAATGTCATTTCTTCATGCTGTAGTGAACACAATTTACTTATATGAAACAGTTTTTTTTCACAATTCCCAATTTTATTTTTTCCACTTGTTTTCTTTCACTCTCACTTTGTTAATTAAGCTTTTTATTTACTCTTAAGGTAACCCGATATGTTTCACCATAAAATATTATATGTAATAGAAACATTATATCTTTTTAACGTTTAGAATTAAGGGAATCAATTAAATCGACTCTTTGTGATTATTTCGACTCTCTGCGGAAGCTTTAGTGCACTTGAAAGGAATATTTTACATTATTGTTATCGTGTAATATTATTGATTTATTATTATTATTATTTATTAATTTGCAAGTATGAATTATTATTATTATTATTATTATTATTATTATTATTAAGTTATTATTATTATTATTATTATTATTATTATTATTATTATTATTATCATTATTATTGTGCTTGAATCTTAAGCTAAATTTATAATATTTGTTCAATTAATTATTGAGTAAGGAACGATACCATACATTCACATGCTAGATAATGTTGCAAATATTCACGTGCGATGCGCCGTCATTAAATGTTGACCTATTAGGGCAAGATTTCACACATTTATTACGTTAGTCATTTCTAACAATATTACGGGAAATTAGTTGGAAAATATGGAATATTCAGAACTTTAAGATTGTAAGAAGAAAATATACATATTATATAGATGATATATACAGGTTATATATATATATATTGGGATATCCATATAATAAGAATAATATAATAAAATATTATATATATACTTATATATATATATATATATAATTATATATATATATATATATATTATATTATTAATAATATATATATATATATACTAAGATGACTTATTATAGGTATAATGATAGTATTGATATATATATCAGTAAGATTTAGACATCATTAGTATTTATATAGGTATAAAATATATGAAATATAGTAGGTTATTCCCTCCAAGATCTGGGAATTCATATTATTAATATCTAATATAATATCTATACCTATATATATAATAGTATATAATTTATTATATTACTATATATGAGCTTATTAATATATATCTAGAATATTAGTATTAATTTAGCTCAAGGTTTATATGTTTAGTAGTATATTATATATATATCTATATATAATATAATTATACGGGGAGATAGTATCAGAAAAGGTTTCAATATTACAAGGTGTATATATATGGAATAAATATAGTGGCAAGGATATAAAATATTATATTTCTCTTTGCCGAATAATTTATGGTTATTTATACTAATAGTAGATTAATAATAATATTTATTTGGTGGATATATGAAAATTATGGACTTGAAATTTATTAGTAGAAATAAACGTTCCCTATATTTTTTTCTATGCAATAACATATGATATATAGTAGATATATTATATAATATACATGCATACATTATATAATATTATACAATATTCGGATAAGTTATAGTATTCAACATATCCGATATGTATATATATATGTATCAATAAGCTTAATATCTTATATAATAATATGTATATGTATACACAATAAAATTTAATATCTTATATTATAGATATATATAATTCAATTATATATATATACCGCTACTAGATTATATAATATATTTGGTAGTACTACTTATATTGCCTTTAATATATATATATATTCTATATTTCAAAAAAAAAAAAACTAAAAACCTAAAGTTAAGTTGGGGGTGAATGGGCCCGTTAATATAAATAAATAGGTGAGTATATAAATCCTAATTATAAATCTTGGGATATATACTATACATCTATCACGAGTATAAACGTAATACTAACTTAATCTATATATACTAGCGATGGTAGACTGTTATATTATAAATAATAATCTCAATGTGAGATGTAGTATAAATATATATATTATATCTATATTAAAATATTATACTAATATTATACGTTAGCTCTAGTTTATAATCATCGTATTTTCAAATCCAATTATAAGAATGATTATAATAATTATGTACATAATCAATTAATAAAAAATCTATTAAAACTAAAACATATTATATTCGTATAATTAATATTAACATATATATATTAAAAACTTCTATATTATTATTTATACATATCACTTCTAATCTTCTTTAATTTTTACAGAAATCTGAATTATAATATAAATACCACTAATATACTTTATAAATATATATATTTAATAGTAAAATATAATATATATAAATAATATTCATAATTTTTTTTCCTAGATATTTTTATTATGGGATATATATTGGGATAGACATGATTGAGACTGATGAGAATCCTCACGATAGTCTTACTCAGATTTTCAAGATGGAGCATACATGCCACTCTTCGATCATTGAGTGACTATAGGACCTCGATTGCTGAAAGTAATAACACCTTTGGTGAAAATGAAAAATATTTTAATGATACGTTAAATATTTTACGAAAGAACAAAGACGATAATGAAGTAGGAAAGGATGAAAGGTAAAAAAAATTTAAAAGCCTTACATGAAAATTAATAAAAGATAATTAAAAAATTTATGCTTTCAAGGACATCTTAGAAAACTAATGAATAATGAATTAGATGTGCATTGACCTTAACCTAAAACAGAAAAATATTATAATATTGCTATACAATTAAGTGATATCATATATAAGATTAAAAATTTTAGTTATAAATATTGATCTTAGATAATTTTAAATTGAAGTTTACTTAAAATAAATATGTTAAGACATTTTAGTACAACTTTACCATAATATTATTACTTTATCATGATTTTCATTTGTTTACAATAACAGCTTGCAGAACAAGGAAAAATAATAATAATAATAATTGGAAGAATGATATAATATAATATAATAGATAAATAATAATTACATATCTAATTAATATAATAATATAATGAATATAATATATACTACATAACATCTAATATTATAATAATTCATAGAATAATATAATAATTAAGTAAAATATATAATAGATAATATAATAGAATAATTTAATATTATGAATATTATTCACATAATAATATAATATAAATTAATTATATTAATAATAATAAAATAATAATAATCTACTACATAATAATAATACTATAAGTTATGAGCAGAAATAAATAGAATAGGGAATGATATTGCAAAAAAGTCTCCTACAAGCTTGTATTAAAATAAATAATAATAATAATATAATAATCCTATAATCATAAATAATAATTTACATAAATAATAATATATTTAGATTAAATTATAATAATATAATAATAATAATATCTTAAAGACTATTATAATAATAATAAAATATATATGGAAATATATAAATATCATGAAGAATATATTGAGAAAGCAATGAAATATTGCAGTGTGATATGATAGAGTATAAAGATGCCTTCATGAGTGTCTAACTTATGTAGGGTAAGCAGAGAAGGATAGTTGAACTTCAATTAAGATACATGATTTTAATATTTTCGAGAGTTAATGTGCATTTCTCTGGTCACGTACGGCTTTTTGCTGTCTCGTAGCTCTCAGAGTCAGAGGAAATTAGCTAAATATTTAGTATTAATTGTTCAGCCAGCTCTTCTGTTGAGTGTTGAAAAAGAGATAAAATGACGACTATTTTTTCTGAACGTGTATAACGTCGTTTCCTCATCATGTTTATCTAGTGTATAGAGAGTCGTTATCATTTTGTGATTTTATGTGATATATTTATAAAACTTTTACCTCGCTCTCTTTGGATTTATCTCTCTACTCATATCCCGTCAAACTTTTTGCGTATCAGACATGCATCTGTACTGGAATATATCGAAGATGCGAATTTATGTAGAATGAATTATATAATAGATAATAGTAACAAAATAAATATACAGTAACTCAAATCACTAGTATTTTTTATACTACCACCTACAATCCCTCATAAATTGCACAAAGTTTTGAATTTTGAAAACTCACAAGAAAATATGTGCGTGTCTTTTTTTTTGGTATGCATATAAGAATAGAATTTTCAAGCGTGAGAAGTCGCGTGATCGGTGAATAATAGTGTGGTGTGAAGCTATAGCATGCCTGAATCACATTATGTTACGTATAATGTTTTTGTGAGAAACTATCGCAGTAAGTTTGGTGGATAGTCGATTAGTGTTTTAGTGGAATCTACGAGTAAAACTATAATTGTTCGAGAGTGTGGTGCTCTCCTTTGGATTTTAACCCACTTACTCTCTCTGGCCTATAAAAAAAATGGTAAGAAAAAAAAGATATATCTGGCTTGACTATATATGTCACGAAAATTTCATGCTTATCTAGATGATAGTTGGTAGTATAAAAGCATGCTGTCACATTTTTAGTTGGATTTTTTGGGATAGAAAGAGATTGCCCTTGTAACAGTTAAATTCTATTTCTATTTAATATATCTCAATCAATAAAAATTATTTGAAATTTGTTCGAATCCATGCATTTTTTGCTACATATGTATTGAAATAACATTTCATCTACTCATTCATGAAGAGTTTCTAGAATAAGTAATAGCGCAATTTTTACATATATATTCTAAATATTAAATATAATAAGTGAAGTAAGTTTGAATTTCGGCATAGAGTAAATTGGTTTCTCCATCTATTTTATATATACTCAATATCCTATCAGCCATGAATAAGGAACACTTCTCATAACGTCTCACTGTAGTCAATCATGACTACATAAATTCTTTCCCCTAATTTACTATTTCTTATGATAATTTTATTATTAATTGTTCTTTAGTCTTCTTTAACTGTGCATTTCACAAACTGAATCTTGTTGTGAACGAGTTGAATTGTGTCCCAGAATACGTAATATAAATTCCACAAATGGGTTTAACTTACTTCTTTCGTGAATATTTCTTTGAAGAAAGTATTCTCCAAACATTTAACGTTCTGTGAAAAAAGTTGGTTGCATGAATACAAATGTATTGTCATATTCAAAAAAAAAAACATAATTAGATTATAAATTTTGTATCTATTGATTGTCTCTAAACAACATTTTTAAAATTATTTTAACTTTTTACAGGTCTGCTAAGGCTTTTTGAAAAATAGTCTTTTTTGTGTGAAAAATGCAAATATAAAGAGTGTCTCGGTTAAAACATATAATAGTTCGCATTATTAGTAGAAGAGCGATATATATATATTACAAAATAGTATTTTTATTTGGAGATAAATGTCATATATTATAGTCTCAGAATTTAGTACTTATCAACTGATCCTAACAGTTTTTAATAAAGTTGATCGGTTTTACTTATTTAGGAATATATAGTAAATCATTCCTCTTTTCTCATAATAAAATATATTATTCTAAGCTTTCTGAATCTACTAGTCGAAAGTCGTTATTCACTCTAATGTTCAATTCATATATTATAATCAGTTTCCTCATATACTATATACTATTATAATAATTATATAATCTCTATAAATATATCTTATATATAATACTATCTATATTATATCTTTACTTATATATATATTCTATAATATCTATATATCTAATATTCTATATATAATATTAATATATATATATCTATATATTTAATATATTTCTATATATCTTATTATATCTATCTATTATTAACTAATATATATATATCTACATCTATATATAATATCAATATATATATATATTCATCTAATCCACTAACTATAATATTTAAATATTTCATCTATTTATATATATATTCATTATATTATACTTATCTCTCTTATCTCTCTATCTATATCTCTCATATTCTATCTATCTATCTCTTCTCTTCTCTCTTTTTTACTTATATATCTTAGTTTTCTATAATATCTATATATCTATATATATAATATCCTATATCTATCTCTCATATATCTTATCATAAATATCTCTCATATATCTATCTCTTATATTCTTATATACTTCTTCTGGGACCCTTCACTAATAGTATGACTGGCAAAACACATCCCCTGACACACGCGGACGTACGTCAGCTCGGCGCCTTAATGATGCTGTAGTAAGTGTTGCACCTCGTTATTGTAGTCTAGTGGTTTAGTTGAACCTCCTAAGTTGATAACAGTAGTGCGCTAACATACACTTTTAACCAGAGATAAAGTGGCTTATTTTGACACCACACGATTCAGACTTGATGAAAAATAGGCGATATAGTAATTGTTCCAATATCTAGACCACAAATCGCAATATAAGAAGGATAAAAATACGTCAGAAGATGAGGGAAGTGTGTCAGACATTCTTAAAACTAAAAATAATGACGAAAAGTTGCCGTGGAACCCTCATTTTTCATCTAATAAGAAAGTTGAAAACGATAATTGTAATCTAAATCTATATCATATTATATATATAATAAATAATATATCTAATATACTCTATACTTTAACATTCTGATCTATATTCTATATATAATCCCGTTTTCCGTATTGCAATAAACGATTTATGAATCTACTTATCCCCACCAATCTCTTTTTAAGAGTGTGGCTCGTGGATTCTTTGAGCTCGTAGCTCGAGTTGATGCTTTGTAATCTTTGTTTACCATCAGATTATTTAGTCGCGGGTCATCAGTACAAAATAAAATCGGTATACTCACCATCTAAGTTTAAGATATACTCCTACTCTATTAGATAAGTGGCACTTAGAGAAACTCCGGTGGATCGTACCGTAGTATCTTCTTCGCTAATCTATACAGGATGCAACTCACAAATTGCAGTCGCTATATCTAAGCCTAACGCTAAGCAATTATAGGTATCTCATAATAATCATACTATAATTTTTCTCTCTAATCCAGAGAAATTCAGCCCGTCTCTATTATCTTGTAATATTTCCTTTAGGGAAAACTTTATACTCGGGTGGCTGACACAAGAGGTGTACCCTCGTCCCGGTTTGTACTGTTCTCCCTATTCGCTCCTACCCTCTTTTGCGCGTTCTGGTCCGCAGAACCATCGTCTGTGTATCACTTCTACTCGTGTTGCAGCCATCCCATGGCCTTTTTCCCCACGAGTATTATTATACTCGAGGCTGTCCACACTAATTTGATCTAACTATCCTGTGCACTTGTTCCGCATCCACGGCGCTCTTCGGTCACTATTCGTCTCCACATTAGTGCCACGACCCCTCACTTTCCAAACTTTACAGCTCACACACCAGCGAGTCGGACCATCCTTTGAGAAAAGTTCTGGGGACCAAAGCGACTATCTTAGACTAGAGACTTTGACCTGTAGCACAGTTGTCTAACATCACACGCCACTTTGAGCAGTATGCTCTGCGTTGATATAACTAGCAGGTGATATATCGCAACACTATACTCATCACGATTTGTCTTTTGCGCACACACAGAGTTTGTGAGAGTCAAATTTCCAGACTGGACAGCACGTCGTTTGTCGTGCGAAAATCGGGTGTTCCCTTAGATATATGTCTAGAGAGAGAGTTGAGCCTGCACGCTTGCCAGGCTCGAGTGTGGTTCCGATTCCGTCCTGATTTTCTGTGGCGATGACTCACTCAGAACTTTACGCCCGATATCTTCTTTGGGCTCTCTCCGGAAGCAAGTGTAAGCAGGGAAGACCTCAAGGCCAATACTGAAACTCGACGACCATCAAGATAAAGTTATTACTCGTCTGTTTGTGAGATTTGAGGTGGTGTGTACGATATATGTGCTGCGTTCAAGAAATACGGGTGACGAAAGAAGGTATCTGATAGTACGATATTTCTCTAACAAATGAAGAACCAAAAAGTTGAAAGACTATGTTTTAATTATGAATAAATCTTAAAAATAAAACTAGTTCTTTTAACTTAAAATTTCATTTAATTGCGAGCAAAAAAATTAAGAATTGGAAGCTCTGATAATTGTATTTAAGATGAATACAAGAATTTATCCTGTACTATGTATTAAAGAAACGTTCTCCATACAAATAAGAAGGTAATATTACTCTTGTTAGTGGGCTGAGTTTCATTAAAATCCTAAAAAAAAACAAATATTAACAATTGAATGGAAATGCACTAACAGAAAATAAGATTTAAAAAAGGCACGTTTAACTTTCACACGAGAGCAATACGCTGACTAAGATCGACTGTGGTTTCGGGAATCAAATAGAAATTTTCACTAACTTGTCTAAAGAGGAATGTACTAGCTTTTCAGAGAATACGTACTTTGTAAAGCAAATTTCAGCTACAAACTAGACGACTTATCTCCGCTCACATTATAAAACCTCCACGGATAGAGTGGAGCTAAACAAAGAATAATGAGAAAGGTGGAGAGCAAATGAAACTCATAACCTCTGACTTCTTTTCCTCTGAGGAAAGTCAGGATCAAGCAAAGTCGGCTGCGGAAGCCATTCAGAATGAAGAGATGGTAAAGTTACTGATGATGTAGAGTAGGCAAAAAGAGCTGAATGTTCCGATAAAGAATCATTCGAACGTTGAACAAGAGGGAAAGCAGATATTTCTAACCAAGAGTTTAACCTCGTAGTAGCATATATACATGCGGGTTTTAAACGTTCATAAGAACCATTTCGTGCTTAGCTATTAGGGCTAAAATGCTAAGAATGGTAGCATACTTGATAGGATCACTTCTCGAGAACAGGCGTTAGGGGGTAGTAGTGGTAAAGCTCTCTGTGAATAGCAGAAGCGGAAGCAAAATTTACTCCATCAGGAGAAATATGAGCTTCGAAATTAAGTTTTTTAAGATACCCCACTTGAGGTCTTAATGGTTATTTTTAAATCCTTTTAGTTAGAAGTGTAAGGAAAATGGCAAGGTGAACGTGAAGAGGTTTTGCCAGTTTCAACCTTTAAATGGGAATAAACAGCTTAATTAGAATTACAGCGCAGGCTGAGAAGGATCATTGAAAGAGAAAATAAAAAGTCATTTTTCCTTGCAATAAAATCTGCTTTCATTGCTGTGGAAATATTTCAGGAATTCATTCGTTTTAGATAGTAGTCATAGGTTCTAAGAAGGTGAAGCCAGATCAAGTGTGAAAGTTCAGTAATAAACTAGATTTCGAATTGAGGAACTGCCTTTGAAGATTTAAAGTGGAATTCTAACCAAGAATTCTTTTCCACAGATGTCTTGGCCAGTATTGTTTATTAAACTGATATTTTTTGATAAACTCTCCTTTACGAGTGAAGTTTTTCTGTACTTAGGTGTATAATCTCGAGCATCATGATAATGTGCCGCTTGGTGACAGAAATATGATCAAGGTTCCAGGGCATGGTGGTTAGGAGGCTAGTTCGAGGCCACATTCATAGATTATGTCTTGGCATGAGTTTCGGCGGTGACCTCTTAAGCTGGCCTCTCCCTTTAGCTATTTAGAGGTGCGCCTTCCGTATGATTTACCCCTTTTCTCTTTTTTATCTTTTCAAAATATACTCATGGGTTTCAGTGCCAAAGTAATTTATCTGATGGTGTTGTCGTTCTGGAATTTACTTTTTATGAAATTTTAAAAAAAATGTGGAGAATTTCAAAAAATGTCGCCATTTTCCATTGGTTAGGTAACCTGCTTGAGGGCTGAAAGCCGTCATATGAATACGAGCTTTGAAGCAGTTGTTGATTAGATGTTGGGTGTTAAACACTCCAGATATCAGTCTTTTGCCGTTTCACACAGAGATTTCGTACCCTTTTCAATCTAGCATAAGTTCACCCAATCCTACATGGAGAAACGGGCAAAATTGATATATAGGGGCTTCTACCGTTCCGTCACTGAATTTGGATCCCCGAACATGAATTCCTAAGGACATACCTCTCTCAACATGATTTTATTTACATTTAGCCTCATCACTTCCCTGACTGAGCACAGTGCTTTACACCTGATCGATGCACTGAAAAGGATCTTGAGCTTGTGTAAACCTCATTTAACCCTAATGAAAAATGGTATCCTCATGGGGAGACTTACATCTAAACTCCAGAGTGCGTAACTGTCATTATTGACTTCTCTAGGAGGTCTTTTATTTGTCTCCACTTCGTTAACTTGCGTAACTCATCGAAGGGTAAAATATTTGCTATTGAAACCTGAAATTTAGATGGAATCCCTTGAAAATATATTGACACACATGCAGAAAAAATAACAACCCATTGCTAATATATTCCGCTTTCCTCCAGCGAAACTGCACCTAATTCTCAGAAACCACACTTTCTTCTTCCATTTGGCATTCCGTTCCCTCAACTAGAGTCAATATCGGTTTGGTGATCTATCAAGTTCCCAATTACGTTCCTCGTCCAAGATGATGTTTTTAGTGTTAACCTTTCATCCATCCAAGAAAGTATTGCGAGGGTCCGCGTGAGATAAACGCGCAATATGGAGGCGACTCTCACTCTCTTTGGGTTACTACACCTTGCTCGAACTGTAATGAAAATCACAGTGCAACATCAGTCTACTTATTTGAGCTTGAAATTCTTAAGATCTGTTCTCGTGAAAATCTGGATCAACGTGGGGTAACCAATTGAATCAATGAAAGGTGGTTCCTAACTTACTATAAGTTATGCTGCATTATTAGCAGACGAAGTTCCGTCGTCTAATTCTCCTCGGGCTAGCCATTGGCTTTTCCAACACCAGAAACGCCATACTTTCATAAAGTGTCTAAAGACATCCCCAACGTTACCTAATGCTAAACCAATTCGTTTTCTCCATCGGTAAGGTTTCCAATTCAGATTATCTCTGCCATGACTTCAGTCAGCGACATTCCACGACATTCCCTCTAGGACTGTAGTAACCAAGGAAGTTGAAACACATGCCCTTCCCTTTATATCTTGGCGTCTTGCCGAGGTCACTTTCGTAAAAGGCCTGCGCAAGCTTCTCCAACCAGCACTTCCTGCCTTCCATGTGCTCCCTTGGAACAATCTGCAGGAAATAAGTCAGTGCGACCTAAGAATTACTATTTTATGGATCAGTCTTCTGATTCTCTTGAGATCAACCTATCCTCCCTACCATATGAGTTGCTGATAAATAAGTCAAAGAATACTAAAAACATTTTATTCAGGTTTGCTGAAGGACGCTCAAAAATCAGGAACACGCTACCTCGCAATAAAAACTTCCTTTGGCACATCACATAACTCTGATACATTTCTGATTTCGACTCCACTTTGCAACATTCTAATAGTTTCCTGTCACTTAAGGACTTTCTATTCCCTGCTTCCACTGATCTTCCTTGTACCAGCGACCTTTCTCCTTATGACAAGATCCTTAACAATGCTTCCTTTGCAGAAATTCATCATCGTCGCCGCTCATTAGATAATGGTTCTCCATCCTCCATCCCTGGAGTTCCCTCTCACTCATTTGTTACAACCGCTTTACCTCTGTTCCTGTCACTATCTGCTTTACATAACATTACTCCTCATAGAGAGGCTCCACCATCCATCCTCAAGTGTTGCGTACACAGAGATCACTATCTACTTCAAAATCTACGAAAGTCCTCTCAAACATTGGCGCGGACGAGTGAAGAATGACCTTGCCCGTATCTTTAATGATTCACGCCCTGCAACTCACAGTCCTGACACAGAATTGTTTCCATCCCTCAGCAGTTTTGCTTTGCTTCACGACCTGTCAATGCCCCATGGTTTTTCTGTTCCAAACCCTAGTGGACCTTGAGACCGTCGCCTCATTTCCCAACCCCCACAGAACAAGAAGTTACACCTTAACAAATTGTTACTTTATTTCAATGAAATAACCGTGGATATTACTAACTTCTAGGATTTATTTTGTTTTAAAGCTGCATACAGTTCACAATGTATTTGCCCTTAGAAGATTCAATTCCAAGGATGTGATCTCCTTCCGCCATCTGGTTATATTGATTCCATCGTACCTGTGAATCGGGGTTCATCATCGTTTATAGAACTATCTTCGTTTGTAGAACCGTACTCAATTCTCCCATTTTCCTCCGGACTACTTTGCATACAGTAGCTTATAGTATTTATCTGGTTCAAGACTTTTCAGTCTGTTCAATCTACTTAACTCCTTGGATTCAATATTTAAAAAAATAGATCTGGAACATCTTCTCTGGCAACTACCTACCTTATTGATTGCTTTGTGTAATTTTGACCTAAATTATTGTTTGTGCGGAAGTACACATGCTTCCGCTTCCTCTACATCGTTGGTGGAATTGTTGGACTTATTTTCCTTTTCTTGGGTAATCTTTCAAGTTCAACGTATCAACAATATTGGTCACCCCACCCTTCCAATATACCTCGTTGTATTTCCATGCGAATCTGGACGTTTCCCGGACGCGTAATGATAACCTGAGAAATAGCGACCACTGCCATATCATAACAAAGCCAATCGTTTCAAGGCCGCCTCCTGAGCCTTACTCAAGTTGGAGGTATAAGAGAGTAGACTGGTCTTTGTTTTATGACTTAGCAACTCCTACAGTATTCCTGTCGATGAAAATTTTTATATCCATATAAGAGGCATCTTTAAGGCGCATTTGCTCGTTCTAAGCGCATTTGCCGCAATACGAGGAAATAGCATTTTTTCTTTAAACTCTTCTGTCACAGAAAAACATTCAAGCCCGTTGTTGATCAACCCTTCCAAGTACTTTATACTGGGAGAGGGTATTCCAAAAGGCAGCGTTCTCAGGCCCAGATATTTGTTTCCAGCTTCGGTGACGTAATTCAAACTATTCCCACAGTAAAGTGCTCGCTTTACGTAAATGATCTGGCCCTATAAAATTATAGAAATAGTTTGCCTAACCTGGATAGACAATTTCAGACTGCCTTCATAAATATTGCCGAGTGGTGCTCTTGCCTCGGTTTTCATTTCTCTCCTACAACGACCACTACCCTACTGTTCCAAAAGAGGGGCTGTAGGTGGTGTTCCACAGACCTTCCTTCATGTCTTTGAATCTTCATGGGTTCCTCATACCAGTTACACATGCACTGTTCTATTTCTAGACATATTTTTGACGAATGTCCTATGTACCAATCACATATCTGCCTCTTTAAAACAGAATTACATCGATCTCTCGATCATCTTCGTCATCTGACTTCAACGGACCCTCTTATGGCTATCAACAGTTCTTTTGAGATTGAAATTGGACTATCGTTGGTAATCAATCTTCTTCAACGTGCTGTGCATACTTTATCTTACTAGCCGTTTTCAGTTACGGTGTCTGGTATCATCATCAGTCTCAATACACCAATACGTTCAATGATATTGACATTCAAAGAATTTTCTTAGTTCCAAAGTTACGCTTAATGTTATCCAAATTTACTAAGTCTCGTCACTATCCTTCCCATTTAAAGGCTTCATCCCTTTCCCATTTGGTAACCCAATTGAACTCCTTTTCTGTGTGCAAGGATGGATTGAAATCTGGTGAGGGTGTTGGCTCCTTGGCTGTGCTTTAGGAACACAGTTTCTTATGTTCTTCATTTTCATTCATCAGTTTTGACAGAGAAAATAACTGCTCTTCTGCTGGCTATCTCGAGGATCCTCCACATTAAAAATCATATCCTTTACGTTATCTATTTTGATTTTTGTATGATAAATTTGACATTACAGGATCTGAATACAAGTAATCCCTTTATCTTTGTTGACGAGCTTTTCCCCCACCTCTCCATAACAGACATATATTTCTAGCACTTTGCTGGATACTGTTTCATGCCAGAATTTCGGTCAGTGAAGAAGCTGATAGGCATATTAAATTGCCCCTACAACCCACAAAGACAGCCCGAAATTTCTCTCCAAGGCCATAAAAGAACACTGCCATTCTTCACAAAACTACCTCCCTAACATCAGCAATGAGATTCGATAAACCTGGCAGGAGCGCTGGCAGAGATAGAAGTTGGGAGAAACTTCGTCTCATAAATCTCTTGGAGATTGGACTACTTCTTGCAAACATCAACGCCACCAAGAGGTTATTATTGACCAGTCTTTGCATCCGTCAAACAAATTTTACTCATAGCTTCCTCATGTCCAAAGAACCACCTCACACGTGTCAATTTTGTAAACTTCATAAACCCAATACTAATCGGCATGTTTTCATGAACTGCCCTTTACTAAATTATCCGCCAAAAGTTTTCTTCCTCCTACACTCCAGACCCCTTGATGAACGTTTGCGTTCTCTCCTAGCTGACTCTCATTTCTCCGATTTAGTTCTGTAGCTCATTCCTCTACAAACTAAAAATATTTTATGAGATTTAAAATTTTTGTAGCCTCCCTTATCCCCTTTCAGATTTGAGATTGTTCCAGTGATAAGTTCACTTGTTCCAGCATTATCACATGCCTTTTCGTACTTAAATATGCTGCAAAGATTTAAAAATTTTTCGTCTTCAATTTCCACGTTCGATTTAGAGGTCGTCTATGAAACGGGTTTTCCTGCCCCAGCATAGCCCCATTCCAATGAACAGTGACGACCTCTGTATATCTTTTTCTTATATATATATATATATATATATATATATATATTAATATAATTAATATATATATATAATATATATAATATATATATATTCTATTTATATTATAATATAATATATTAATATATATTATTTATTCACTAAATTATCTATATATATAATATATATAATATCTATTTTATTTATATCTATATATATTTATATATATTTTAATATTCATATAATATATATATACTTATATATTATATATATCTATATATTCTATTATATATTATATATATATAATATTATATATATATATATATATAATTATTATATATATATATATATAATATCTTTTTATCTTCAAAATAAATATTATATAATTAATATATATATAATTATCATATATTATTATAATATATATATATTTATAACTATATTAATATATCATTCTTATATATATATTTATATATATTTATATATATATATATAAATAGTATTTAATTACTAGAAATTGAACGTATAGTTTGAATTGGATTTTGTCATTGTGGGTGCATGTGTTCGGTTTGGTTTAAGCAGGCTTTATGTGATGAGTGTGTTGGGAAGTGAGCCCTTACTGGGAAAGATCAGAGCTCATAATGGTATTAGTCGTGAAGATGTTTGCATGAAGAAAGTAAATGTGAGTTTGCCGAGGCGGAAAAAGGTGCGCATGGGGAGAGAATGGCGGGTAGTTGATTGGTAAGGTGAGGTTTGGTTTGTGGCTACTCTTGCATAAGGGATTGACCTACATTGAGTTTACTCACATATATAAGTGAAGATCCGTGTGAGCCGTGTAAGCTCTTATGTGGTAGGAATTTTGATTGCGCGAGTTTTTAACTATTTAATTGAGGTACAGAGGGATGATAGGTAAGGCTGGGCTTTCTTTTCGACTTTTGTATATTTACTCCTATATGTGATTTTTCATTTTCCGTGAGATGCTCAAGTATGCAACTTCTCAAGCTTGTTATAATAAAGGTGATGAAGATTATAATTATTATATATATATATATATATTAATATATAATATTATTATAGTATATTATATAATATTATATATATATTAAATTTAATTAATATATATATATATTATATCTATTCATAATATATATATATATAATATATTATATATATATATATCTATTAATATCTATAATATAATATCATATATAACTTAGTAATATATGTTAATATTATTATTATATATATATATTATATATATTATATATATATATATATATATTATATATATTATATTATGTAGTAATATAGTGGGTATTGTATAAGGGATGTAGTGTAGGTTATTTTGTAGTAAATAAATCTAATATACCATTTTGTTACTATCTGAATGTTTATAAATTTTATCTCTTATTATATATATAAAAATTATTAATATCATTTTATTAAACATCATGATAATAATACTATATCTTAATTCTTATAATACATTATCTGTGAGTTAATCTAATAGGACACAATATCAGTCATCGTGTTTCTTATTAAGTTAGCTCACTCTTATATACATCAACATCTATATATTATATGTAGTAAATCTATATATCCACTACATATTCCCTCTCTATCACATCTTCATTACTGCTCTTCTCTCCTCTCTTCTCCTCTTCTCAAAACTTCAAATTCTTGCCAGCACCACCCTTCCCTTTGCTTTTACAACTTTATGTTGTCTTATGCTTCGCTTTGGCCGCAGCCCCTTTTAGACCTCGTCACGTGCCTCTCTCTACCTGTCCTTTTGCGCTATCTTCCGTCGTCCCTTCTTCAGCCTGCCGTCCCCTTTCCCCTCTCGATCTCTCTCCGCCCTTGGCCGCATTATTAACAGGTGTCTCTATTTAGAGGCGGAGTGTGAGCTCGCCTTTCACCCTATCACACCCCCATTCGCCCCTATTGTAGGTGCACACCACTGAGCTGGAAGGGTGTGCTCCACTTGCTCTTCCGCCGCAGGTACTCATAGTCCAGCCGGGCTTAATTTAATACTTTATTCTTTTATTCATTGTGAGATATCATCTAACTTCTGTTGGCATCACCATCTCTTTCCACTACTGGATTTAACGTCTTAAAGAAAATTAGGAATGCATTGTTCGGTACATAATATTAAATTAAGTCTATAATATATCCAATAATATTAATTCAATCTTCTGCTTAAAATTCTTATCTATCTAAATTATCATGTCTCTCTATCTATTAAAACTATCAAATTCAATTCTCTCTATCTTTACTTGTGACTAGTTCAAACTTCTGTGTGTATCTATCCTCTTATATCTCTCTCGTTTTATTGCGACTCAAGCCGGTCAATGCGACGTAGCCAAAAATCTGATGCCTTGCCTTTTATGTCGGTCTGTACGGTCTCCGTGGCCGCCTGTGTTCGACTCTTCTGGGACTTCCCGCTTCGCTCCTCCCTCCGCTTTTTTGGCATTGATTATATTATTTGCTTTTCTAAATAGATTTTACTTCTGTATAACAAATTATTTATATTATTATTAAAAGAACGTTGAAATATAAGTGGAATTACCATTTAGGTCTTTTTTGACAATTTTTCCGGTCGGCCAATGCCTCATAAGCTCAATTTTCATCTATCATTTTTACACAGTTTCCACAACACACACTTATTTTTTGCTCGCTGTAGTGTATCACGTCTCGACACATAAGCCATCAATTTCTGCAATTCCCTCGTCTTCATCTATACTTATTATTTTTCCCTTACTCCTACCTAATACTCTTCGACCGCCATTCGTAAGTCTTTCTGTACTTCTACTCCCTGAATTCCTTTCCCGCTCGATATATACTTAAAGTGAGAAGTAATTTAAACATTCTATGAACCAAGAAATCGTAAATAAAAAATACTGTTTGTATACTACAAGCTTTACTCACCCGCGCCTTCTTTATGACCTCAACCCTATGCTGTAAGTTTCGTTATCATAATATTTTTAAATTTCACTTTTTTGTAGTTAAACTTATATAGTTTAGAAAATATTTAATTACCAAGTACATTATCTATATTAAATTATTTTTCCAATTTATAACTAAAATAATACTTTAAACCATTAGCAAATATTATTGTCACGAGGTTAGATAAAACCATGAAAGTACTTATTTAAAAATATTAAAATATAGTTCAGAAGAAACTAAAACACATTAACTCTCTCTAAGCTTTTCAAAGAGAATTATTTCACTCTAAATATGCTGTAGTTACGTTTTAATATGATTTTTGAAATTTTATAGATATTTACCAATCATAATTTATCTAGATGTAAGAAAATAAAGTTACACCAGATCTCTGAATTAATTTTTTTTTGCAAAATCCCTTCGTAGGATGAACATATTCTCACAGCTATTCAACGCCAGTGGAGATCCTAAAGTTTTTGTCATAAGCATGAATTTTTACAGAGACCCCTTTTCAATCAGCAACAAAAGCATAACATCCAATAAGTTCTAACGAGTTTTGCTGCCTTCACAAAGGCATTAAGGAGTCATGATTGGAGAGCAAAGCTATGGTTTGAGCCTTCGAAAATAAGCCCCTTTCAATCTGCATCAAGGTTTGGGTAATCACTGTTCAATTTGTCATTTGTGTTATTCCTTTGGTGTACTGGGTTAACACATTTGTTTAAACCACTTACGTAAATAGAAATGTCCTGTTAATTAAGCCGTATGATTTTCGAGTTACGGGAGGAATAATTAAAGAAAGTTTTTAGAAATTCATTAAAGAATGATGCAATTAAAATTAGTGAAGATAGCACAAAATATTACTTAGCTAATACAAACCTGTTAAGACATATATCTTACTATACGAGAAACACCTTAAAAATAAACAAACAAAAACAATATTTTTCCTGCTTTTCTACCAAGATACGTAGGTTAGGTTTTGTTATACGAAAGTTTCCTATGTATAATGTACATTAAAGATAGCTTTCAGAAATTCATCTATATATGACAAATCACGACAAGAATTAAGAGCTCTTTGGTCATTGTAGATTGAATTTCGATATTAAAAGGCATAGTTTTGAGAAATACCTTTCTGCCTCATTGTTCGTGGTAGATAATGATATGGGCAGCTTAGAAATATTTTTGACATTTTGCTTAGATGTTGCTTACTGGAAAAGTTTCTGCATGTTTTATTTTTGATAAATTTTTTTCGTTATGAGGTTTGCTATGTTTAATCTTTGGCATCTGAATTCTAGTCTAGAATCTTATCGGTGGATTTTTTACTTAGTTCTTGAAGAAACGATAGTAATATAGAAAGAAAAATGTAAAGGTCAAGCAAATTGAAACAAAAGTATTGCAGCTTGCTTTGATAAAACTCTTCATACTTCTCAAACGACTATTAAGAAAGCATATTCCAGCTTTGCCACCTTGTGATATAGATGCTTAAAATTTTGTTTACATTTAGGCTTCTCTCCTGAATCTACAAAAACATGCATTAATGCTTGCAAAATACTAGAACTTTCAGTTTTAATTGTCAGAATAGATGCTTGCATAAATTTGTTTGCATAAATTTTGGTTATACCTAGTTCATCAATGGAAAATACATGCTCTATACATTAATTCGTCTATGTGCAAATAACTAGTAACTTTTCATAGTTTTTAATTTGAAACCGAAATTTGTAATATACTATGCTGAAAATTTTGTAGTTATTATTATATATCCTAGTAATCTAGTTCATCAATGGAAAATCTTGGCAACCCGTGTTTTAATCCAGAAAAAGAAAGAATGAATCATGTAGGATTCTAAATTAGAAATAGAAATAGATTCAGATATAGTAGAAAATAAATTTTCCTTCGAACAAGGTTTATTGGATCAATGCTCAGCAATTAGAGTGTAGTATTATGTAGTATACAGACTTGTTAATATTTATAAAGCGTATTTACAGTCTTGATCTCCTCTCATAACCTCTTTATTATATGTCGTGTGATTATTATATGCGTACCGTGATCATATACTGCCACGTGACAGTATTTTAAATAATTACTTATGTTTTTTTTCCAGGGCTTGTATTTTGTTGAAAATGATTGGGTACGAATGGTAAGTCGAACCGTGAGTAACTGGTTTTGAAAAGTAGGCATATAATTTTAGTGTGTCTCTTTAGTGATTTTGGTCTTCTCTCAGTTTGTTTATCTATGGATGTCTTGGGATTTAAAGTGAGGTGTCAGCCTATGCTACACAAATAATGTTTTAGGTTGTTAATTGTTCTACTCTCAATCACTCCATATAATATTGTGTTTCGGAAAAGATAATTCTCTCGTCGGTCGCAAGTTTAATTCCTGATATTCCATATATTTTTGAGTAGGTTAGCTATGACTTTTCTTCAATAAATGTCGCTTGTTATCTTTTTTAAATATCTCAACGTTTTTGAGATATATTTTTATTTTCGTTTATTGGGGGTCTCGTGACTATTTGCTTGTTCTTTAATTATTGGGGTACGTAGACTCACAGTAATAATTCCTTGCATCTCCTATCATGGGGAGAGAGGTTTATGTGCATGTTTCCTTCCACTTTTCTCTCTCAAGTGTGGTTCTGTTTATAATATTAATAATGGGAGTGATATACTTTGTTAGACGACCTACTAACATTACCTATAAACACATCTCTCGCCTTGTGTATGGGTGCTTTTTACATTCGTCAATAGGTTTCTTGTGCTAGTTCGTGTGTCCAGCTTACTTCTTACTCTTGGCTGTGCACTTCCGAACCTCCAACCGCCTTAAAGCACTCCAGAATTTTTATATCTACTTTTGGCTCACTAAGGGGTCTTTCGGCGATGTCTAATCCGAGTTATAACATCTCAGGTAGGGTTTTTTCGCCCTTTCAGTAGAACTAGCATCTTTATTCGTTAGGCCCAAAAAGTTGCTTGTCTTTACATAAACTCTCAAAGAGGTCTCGTTACGATATACAAGCCACAGATATGCTGCTCCTATGATTGACTCACTTCTATCTTTAGGGAAGGTCAGTGCACCTACAGTGTTCTTTTGATTTATAAGCCTCGTGGTTAGTCAAGTTGTAGTATTTTCCACTATGCTCAAAATGTGGATTAATGTGATACCACGGTGACCACGGTTAGTTGTTGAGTTGCTCTTGCTGACATCCTAGTAAAGCGTTCGACTCCAGAATACCGTCTGAGGGAAGATTAAAATACTTTACATATTTTGTTATTCCTGATAAACTGTGTTAATCAGTAATAAACTATATAATTCAACTTTACTTGTGAGCACTCAGTATAAATTCATGTATATAGCACTGTGACATTATCCCTAATAATTATATATCCATTTCTTTATTCCAAACATATTTAATTCATCAAAATCACTATTCTATAAAGTATCGGCATAGCGAATAGCGACATTGTTACGGTTTGTGATAAAACTTAATGTTGTGGAGCCATAATGATTTTTATATATTATATACTATATATATATATATAATAAATTATATATATATATTTATAATTATAATATATATTATATAATTAATTAATATATATATAATATTTTTTCAATAATAAGTGGGCAACTGCTAACTGTAAAGGATTTAAGTACTTTTTTATTCGAGTGGGTCTTTAAATTTTGGCCTCTGTGATTGGCTTAGTTATCTTTGATATTGGGTAGTATAGTGATATACCCTTTGCTTGTTCTTCAATAATTGGGTAGTTATTATTGTACCCTATTATTTCTACTGGTTCTTTATTATTTAGTAAGTATATGATATATATGACACCTATGACTAACCAGTATGCTGTTGTTTCTTATATATTTATTTTCTAGTTTCTTTTTATTATTTTTTATATTGGGGTTCTACGTATATGTACCTTAATTTGCTTGTGATTCTTTATTAATTGGGTGAGGTCACGTTTATACTATATATATTATAACATAAGTGAGTGTTGCTTGTTCTTTCAAATTGTAGGGTTACGGTGATATCCTATAGTTGACCTGGTTCTTTTTACTTTCGGGTCACGTGACCACGCAGCATGCCTTGATTCCTTTATTTGTAAGTTTCTTGTTCTTATACATTGGGAGTTTCACTTCAAACCTTTCTTTTTCTTTATAAAATGGCGTCTCGCGTTATCCCACAGTTGTTGTTCTTTATAATGGGAATCACGTAAACCGCCAGTTCAGCTATTTCTTTATATTGGTAAGTAGATATATAATTGCTTTACATATTCGTCCAGTTTTCTTTGTCTTTTACATGTTTACGTAACACTAGTTTGATATGTTCTATAATAGAAGATATAGATATATAGGGAAATATATTATATAATATATTATTATATATATATTATATATATAATAATTAATATATATATATATATATCTATTATATTATAATTATATATATTAATATATATTATATTACTATATATATAATATATTACTTATATAATATATTAATATATATAATATATATAATATAATATGGTATAATAATATATATATATATAATATATTAATATAAGTTATAGTGATCTATAATTCGCGTCATGAACACTAAATGATAAACACCTTTTAATTAAAACCTTTATAACAGCTGCAACCATCTCATACTGCAAAACAGTATGTAATACTTATCTTTGTTTATCATATAGTGTTATCTCTTTTGAGGTTGTTATTATAATATCTAGCGTCTATGACTCTGGAGTTTAGTGGCTTTTTTGTTTCATTCGTAGAATTATTGGGGTTACAGCTTTAACCCACTTGCTATAGTCTCTTACTGCTTATAGTGATGCTTACTATCTTTGTACAATAGAGTTTTGTGAACTATCGTTCCATTTTGCTAGAGGCATCTCACTGACCCAGTCACTTGCATTCCCTTAATCTTTGATCGTTTATGTAGTTTTTTAGATTTATCTTCCCTTATGAGAGGGTTGATGTGTCGTCTGTATTCTAACTTTTTGACTCATAGTTTTTTGCTTGGTATTTTTACAATTTTTGTGAACCATTTGCTGCTCTTTTAGTAAATACTCATGACCTAGCAAAAATTCAACAATTTTTAATAGTATTGGTTTAAGAATTTTTTCCTTTTCTTTGTAACTCTACTGGATTCGATTTGTATTTCACAAGAAAATTTATTTTGCATAAAATGTTTCTCTAATCCTCGTGCTGTAGAACATAATACTTATCATAGTATTTTGTGTTTATGTGGATTTAGTTTTGAGGATGACATCTTGTTGCTTCATTGGTGTTCTCTCTAGTTTTAAAATCATCGAATCTGATTCCCGTTTCCTGTTTATGACGCGTCATAATTGAACACATATTTTGTATAAAAACAACGTGAAAATAACAATTGTATAAAATAACCATATTGTATAAATATAACATGAAAATATATATATGAAACATTGGAATATGCTAAGTAGTCATTGCATGTAAAATATTCCTACCCGTAGGGTTTTCTCGTATATACGACGAAGACAATCTAATTCACAATATCTTCTAAACTGTATAAATATATTGCACGAAACATTTTTAATCTTCAAATATTCTTTCAAAACTAACCTATCAACAACTGTTACCTTTTCCCTATGAGTCATAATGAAGGTCGTCATTACATTACGAAGATCTGATTAGTACATTTATTCCGACTACTGTTAGAAAATGTGATTTAATAACCAGAAATCAAGTATTTAATAAATCAAATATCTCATAATATCCACACCACTCCCTCCCATCCGTGATCTGTCGATCAAGTGATTAAAGTGACTCGCCAGAGTTTAAAAGCCCCATATTTGAATAGTGCCTTTACATTTATGTTCAGCTATCTTGTCGTTTTCATAATTATATTTATCACCATAATACTTTTATATCATTATGTTTGTATTTAATATTATTTTATTATTATTAATTATTAAACAATATAATTATTAATTATCTATTTATTGTTTCATTTATGTTTACTTATTATTATTTTATATATATTATTATGTAGATTATTTTGATCTATTCTTATTATAGAATATTACACGCTTGTAGAATAAATTCTATTTATTATTAATTATTATTATTATTATTATTATTATTATTATTATTATTATTATTATTATTATTATTATTATTATTATTATTATTATTATTATTATTATTATTATTTAGTTATAATATAATTATTATTTAGTAATAATAAGTAGGATAAAAAGTTTGAGATAAAATAGAACCTTGAGGAACACCACAGTTATAAGGAAAGGATAAAGAGGTCGTATCCAATGAAGCTCATTACAATTATAAGAATTAACTTTCTAGTAAAATATATGAGATTAGTCGATTTAAGAACGAGAAGATCTTGATAAAGTAGGCAAAAAGAAGGAGGAAACGCAAAAATATATAAGGGATAGCCTTAGAAAGTAGTGTAACCCGTGTCCAAACACGAATCGAAAGCTTGCGATACTAATGTCAAGTAACGCCTACCTCAATACACATCATAGACTTAGCATAGTCACCCATTATTTCATTTATTAATTATCTTATTATTTTTATTATTATTTAATTATTCATTATTTATTATTATTATTATTATTATTATATATTATTATTTCATTATTATTATTATTATATTTAATTAAATTAATTATTATTATTATTATTATTATTAATATATTATTATTATTATATTATTTTATTTACAATTTATTATTTAATTATTATATTTAATATAATTTAATGTTTTATTATTATTATTATTATCTTATTATCTATTATACTAATACTATTATTTTTATTTAATTATTATTTAAATTATTTAATTATTATTTATAATAATTATTATTATTTATAATGTGTAGTATTTTATTATTTGTATTAGTAGTAGTAGTTGGAGGTGAGTAGTTAGCAGCTACGTTGGAAGTAGTAGTAGTACGTAGTTAAAGCTAGTAGTCAGTAAGTATAGCTGGAGGAGTACTAGTGAGTAGTTAATTAGAGTATATCAGCTAATTCTTTTATGCTAAAGGAGAGGTGGTGGAAAAAGTGTTTTTAACTTTTAAATATATTGGTATTTCTTTCATTACATTATGTTAACCTCTATATTTACTGTAGTTTAAAATATACAAGATCTATACACGTGACAGTATGAATAACGTCTCTAGAACCTTTGAATCGGAACTCAATTGGGCGTTACTATGACTCCTCGAATATGTTTTATGGCTTAATAACCATCTTCGCTCTTCCTCTCCTATCATAATATAGTGGGGAGTACCAGTGTTTCTTATGAAATCTCGTGTTTTTTCTGCTACTCCTAACTTTCCTGGGTATCTTTTTCTAATTATGGAAGAGATTTTCACGAAGGGCATGACCCGTGGTTTGTTCCTTATATTTCCTTTTCTAGTTTCTCTTTTTGTCCTTTACTCTTTTTTCTTATGAGAGCTGTTTACTTGGGGGTCTTTCCCATTCAGTCCCAAAACATTGCCTAATTTTGGCTTGTTGCCTTTTATTTATCTTCTTTAGTTGGGGAGATTGGTGATCAAACGGGCACGATACATAACATGAAATGTTTGAGCTCCTCTCATACTTGATCGACAAGTGGCGTGTGTGGACTGTGAGGCGCCTATACACTACTCTCAGTACAATTGTTAACGATCTGAAACAGCTTTAATTGTTAAGGGGAAAGCTTATATAAAGGCGCTATCTCAGATCAATCCAACCCGTAATTCGTTCCCTGGGAACGCTGTTTTTTTAAATCATTATATATGGCTGTCACGCGTTCACTTAATGAGGTTTACTAAATCCCTGCTTCTGTACTTGTCTCTGTCTCTTCTAATCTTGGGTAGTTTTTTTGTTCCTTAAATTGGGCTCTGAAAAGGGTATGTCTGTGAGCGGGTGACTCAACAAACTAATAAAAAAGGGGTGAAAACCTTTGGACACTGGAGTCAGGGCTGTGGAGGCGGGCAAATTTTTTCCGTCTCCAGCAATTTTAAAATTACCCCGGCTCCGGCTTCCGATTTTTTTTTTCTTGTCTACTCCCGACACGTCTCCGTTCGGCTTTGTGTTATAATGTGCTTCTCGTTAACCTTTACACATGAATCATTAATTCTCTGTTATAAAATTCTTATGGTATGAGGAATTTGAAGTTTGTTAATGACACTTGTTATTGTTGTAACAAACTTAGAAAATATTTTTATAGAAATATGAGTAATTTTAAGAATGACAGAAAAAAGAAAAAGTTACACTTTCTTCCTAAATTTTATAATAATTCCTCTTTGAACGATAACTCCTGTACAACTAATATTAATTTTATGAAAAAGTTTTCATTTTAAAAAAAAAATTTAAAAGCGGTAAAATTATATTTCAGTTTTCATTAAAATAATCCTCTCTGATCTATGAGTTGCCTGAAACATATGTAATATATTTTTATTAAAATAGATTTTTTTATTCAATATATATATACATACTAGTTTGAAAGCACATTATGTTCTTTTAATTATATTATCTGTGGTTCAGTCTTATATATTGTAGATCACAGTAGCCTTTTTTTTGTCTTGTTATATAATATTTAGGAGGTCACCTATAGTGTAACTAACCCTGATTTATACTTATAATATATATTACGCTTTTTATCATATCCAATAATTATTTTATATTACTATTATATATATGTCTTTTTAATTATATACATATATTATAGTTAATGATATATTACATATATGATTGCACTATTCTTGTTTAAAATTTTAAAAATACTATATTATGAACTTATAATCTTTTCCATATTGGTGTTACTTTGTAATATACAATTTATTCAAAACCAATTGCTTCTTAAAAATAATACTCAATTTCTTCAAGCTAAAATGTTATCTCGCACAAGATAACCAATTTTTTTTATGTAGGAATTACATCATAAAGTTAACCTATTATAATATAATAATATATAATATTATATACCAATATATTCTAATTTATTTATTTTTAATAGCAGAAAAATTAGATTCTTCAACATTCACTATTTGAACTGGAGGTTAGAAAGCTGTATTTGTTTATAATTAGCGTATTTAATAATCTTGCAAAATTTTTTAGAAAATATCTAAAGGATTTCCTCTTTAACTGTTAACGATTAATAATTTTTGGTCGATATTTTTCAATTAAATTCGTGGATCTAATACCTATTATGGAATTCTACTTTGTATTTTCTTTTTAAGGATTTTTTAAGGTTGCAAATGTCTAAATTTAAAGAAGGTAGATTGTATTTTTCAATCGCTTTCTGCTTGATCCAGTTGGTCCCATTGTTTGTTCAATTTGTCTTCTATCTTTCTTCTGACAGATACCACAAAGGGTGAGAGTTCTGAATAATTGCTGTGAAACTATTACTGACTCCGACAAAGCATTTCTGTTTAGTAGTGTTTTATTTAAACATTTTTAAGTCCCTAGTTCCAGTGAGCAAAGAGCATTCCTAGCTTCTATTTAATAGCAGATCTTCAGTTCTCTGATGAAGACGAAGACTACTACAGATGGGTTCATACATAAAGATGGCTGAAGCAAAAATATTTTGTTCTCAGTTAACCTTTACCTTTTCCTTTACTTTTCTATATGATAATAAATTTTTTTTATATGTCATGTTAGGATGTTAAAATCCCTGTCTCTTATAAAAAAAAATTCTGGCAGTCTCAAACGTTCTTCTAGGAGTGTGACCTAAAATATTCTTTGTTCAATGGAAATTTGGGTCCTTTTAATAATTTTTGAGTGTTCGATTTGTAAGTGCCCATTTAAGTAACTTTTGTGAGCTATCGGATACGAGTACTACGTTTTTTAGGTGAAGTAAATTTGGCCTTCTGGCAGTGTCTCTGTATCATACTAATTGTTCAAAGTTCCTTTTTAGTTTCAGAAGCCTTTCGACGCATAAGCCAATGGAATTACTATTTCCCCATCTTTCGTCGGGTTTTTTGAAACACTAAGATTGCCCCCTTACTTTCCAGCTTGGACGCTCTTGCGATGTCTTAGCTTTCATTAGCTTTTGGGGTACGTGCTTTTTTTTGCTTATTTGTCTCGCCCCATCATTGGGGTCGGTTAAATTATATAGAGAACTTCCTGCTGCTTCGAGTAGTTGCTGAGACAATGGCGCCATGGCAAAACGTAAAGTATGAGTTCTCACACCTTTTCATGTGTGCATGTTGGATATCCCTGTTATCGGAACATAGTGTTATCTATAAAGTTTATTAAGTTCTTGAGCTGAAAACAACTGATTACTTCTCATTGAACCCACTTCATTTTTGAACATTTAATGTAAATCAAAAAGTTTTTCACAGTTTACTTGTTCAGCTTTTCACTGTTAACCCTCTTCATTCCAGTTTCTTCGGGTTTTTTTTTTTATTTGGCGGTCTCGTGACCTTATCCTCTTTGCCCTTATTTAATTTTTCAACGTACTGATTATTTTTTGTCATTCTTGTTAATATTTGGCCGGTGTTGGAGGTCTTGATAACAGAGCTATTAACCCCTATCTTGCCTCTTATTTATTCCCCCGTTCGCACTTATGTTCTTTCTTTTCACAAACGTAAATAACATGTTTTTTGGAATACACAAATTAGTTGAATAATAATTGTTGCGATTTTGGTGTGTCTTTTTACTAGCTGGAAATTTGATACGTAATATTGTTTTCATCTTCGTTTCGAAATATGTAATATATCAAGGCAAAACAATTTAGCCTTTGCCCTTGGTGACAACCACATTCCCCATTTTAATGCACGAGATACGCATTGCTGCGCCTTTTAATTTTTCATTATTTTTAACCTTTATTGTGTGTGTGTTTTTTTGCGTTATCCGACTCCTTCTACGAACTACTTCTTAAAATAGTCATTTGTTCAGGTCTCATTAAGTGATCATTCCTAGTTATTCATTAAAGCGTAGCATGTCTCCACACAGTGCTTTCAATCCTGGTCTTGCAAGAAAGGTTAAACTCAAACTATTGTCTTGACAAAAAAAAAAAAAAATAACATAATAAATAAACCAAACTCTAATTTTTCTTGTGCTTTCAAACTACAAATTCAGGTTAGTGAATTTATGCAATTGAATTTTAAAAATTTTTTCACACAAAATAGACAAACAAAGTTTTTGACAATTGAAAAAAAGTATCCACTTTAGTCTGGGTTTTTGGAAAATAAAGTTCATCAAAATCGAATTTAATATTCATCCTTGTTTTTACAATTGCAGCATTGTCTGGATTGAGAGCGATTTAACTGTCTCGCATTAAATTTAAAATTGATCCATAGTAGATGTATTGTATAACATTTCAATATCACAAGTACAAGATGGTTTTTCGGTAACTCTTTTAAGGATGATCAAACTGAGTGTTTGCCATCAGCTGTCTTAACTTTTTCATATTGGAAAATGTAAGTACTTTTATCTTCAGCAGTGAATAAATCACTTCAAGGTTTGTTTCCTTATCACTGGGAGGTACTGGCAAGTGCTTTTCCGGATTGGTTATCAAGGCTGTTGCTTTTTCTATATTAACTTGAGGTTGTAAACGGGTGAAACAAGTTATTGCTTTTTAGACATAAATTGCTCAGTTTCTTTTTCCCCCTTGAAGTCCTTGTTATCAGTGAACCCTCGTCAATGCTTTGTTTTATCATTTGGGATCAGCAATAATAATGGAATTAATAATATTTATATTATTATAATTATAAAGTATTATTCTTTATATATATATATATAGATATGACATAATATAAATTGAATGACTATCTATATATATTATATAGATTTTGGCAATCATTTTTGATCATTTAGATATTTATTTATATTATTTAGTATATTTATTTATGATATATACTTATATTATTCAATTTTGATCAAAACATATATTTCATAATTAGTATTATAATTGATTATAAATATAAATATATAAAGTTATAACATAATAGGATCACGTAATTTGAAATTTATGATTTAAAATTATATAGATTTTAGGAAATGATATATTATGATATATTTTTTCTATTAAAGTGGTATACACTTAGCTAACTTGAGATATAATAAGGATTTAGTCTATATTTGGGTTCTTTCAAAATTTTGGCTTCTCTGCTGTTACTGATTGTGTTAAGGATTATGAGCTTGATATTGGGGTTCACGTGATACATTTATGCTTGTTTCTTTTATATATAAATATACCTATTGGGTAGTTATTTGTACATAGTTTCTGGTTCTTATTTATTGAGGTAACTTGACCCAGTGTCTTATGTTTCCTTATTATTATTAAGTATATTTTCTCTTGTTTTTTTATATTGGTCGTATCTCGTGACTAACTATGTATGCTTGTTTTATTGGGTTCACACGTTACCTATATAGATTACATTGCTTGTTCTTTTCACAATAATTGGGTGTTAAGGTGACCATGTTATGCTGGTCTTATTTATTATATTTGGGGTTTAACGTGACTCCAAGCTGCTTGTTTCTTTAATAGTTGGTATGTAGTTTATTTGTTTTTATGGATATACATTGTGAGCTTCACTTTCAACCCATTTTTTTTTCTTATAATGGGTGTTAGTGTTACTATCCAATTGCTTGTTCTTTTATAAAATTGGGGTATGTAACTATACCGTTGCTTTTTTTATATTGGTGATTCAACTGATGAACTCAGTTATTGCTTTTAACATATTGTCAGTTTCTTTTTTTCTTTTATACATTGTTATTATAAAGTGACACTAAAGTTTGCCTTGTTCTTAATAATGGCAGTTGCCATATATGAATACATTTGGGTAAATTAAATATATTATCATAATAATAATAATATATATATATTATATTATGATATTATAATTATATATATTAATAAGGTATTATATATATATATTATATATATATATTATCTTTATATATATATTAATATATATAATATTAAGTATATTATTTATTATTATATATGGTATGTATATCATAATAGATTTTTTATAAAGTGGGTACAATGCTAATCGATAGGATTTAGAACATTTTCGGGTCTTTAAGATTATGGTTCTGCTTGATTCTACTTTTGTTATTTAGATATTTGGGAGTTTAGTGACCCATTTGCTTGTTCTTTTATTGGGTTATTTGAATCCAGTTGCTGGTTCTTTATAATTGAGGTGTTAAGTGACCCAGCTATGCTTGTTCTTAATTAATTGTAATCAGTTACTCCAGTCCCTCTGTATTATTTATATCAATGGGTCACTTAACAGTATCATATCTATGATTTTTTTTCTTTTTATAATAGTCAACGTTACGTACTATATATATTAGTATATGTATTATCAAGTTGCTGTTCTTGTATAATGTGGGGTTCACACGTAACCAAGTATGCTTTTTTCTATATATATTAGTGTAGAGTAGTGAAAGACTACATGATACTTGCTTTACATATTGTCAGTTTCTTTTTTCTTATACATTTGATTAAGATCACGTGACTCTAGTTAGCTTTTGTTTCTTAAGTATTTGAAGTAATGATTGACAGTTGCCAGATAACATTGTGAAAATATCTATATGGATTAATTTTATTATATGAAGGTGTATATCTTCTATATTTTATATATATTATAGTTAATATATATATATATGTTTATATATTATAATAATATATTAATATTAATTTTAATATATAGGTTATATATATTTATTATATAATATTATATATATATATATATATATATATATATTTATATATTATATATATATAATTTTAAAAGTGTTAAATTTTTAACATCGAAGGATTTAGTATTTTTCGGGTCTTTAAATTTGCCTTCTGTTGTTTGTTCTTGATATTGGGGTTACGTGACGGCATTTGCTTGTTTTCATATTGGGTTATTTGACTATAGTTTTCTGTTCTTTATATGAGGCAACTGACCAGTGCTTGTTCTTATATTTTCAGTTTCTTGTTTTTTTTATTTGGGGTCTCATCGTGACCCCTATTTGCTTGTTCTGTTATTTGGGTCAAGTTATACTACAGTTGCTTGTTCTTCATTTGGGTTAGGTGACCTCCAGTTGACTGGTTCTTTATATATGGGGTTTAGTGACCCAGCTGCTTGTTCTTTTATATTTAGTTTTTTGTTCTTTACATTGGAGTCCTTTCACCATTTTTTTTTCTTTATAATGGTTCGCGTTACCGTAACCGCAGTTTGCTTGTTCTTTATAATTGGGAGTCCTAACCAGGTTTGCTTTTTTCTATTATATTGAGGTCACGGTGGAACCCAGGTTTCTTGGCTTTACATATTGTAGTTTTCTTTTTCTTTACAATATGGCTTAAGATAATAAGCATCAAATGTTACTTAATTGCAGTTAGCGCAATACTCATTGGGAAAATATATATTATATAGTTATTAGTATATATATATTATTATAATATATTAATTATATATATAATTGATATATATATTTATATATATATATTATATATATAGTATATAATATATATATATTATTATAATATATTTAATATAATATATTTTTATAAGTGGTGGCAATGCTAACTCGAAGGATTTAGTATTTTTCGGGTCTTTAAATTTGCCTTCTGCTGTTGCTTGTTCATATTGGGGTTACGTGAGCCCATTTGCTTGTTCTTCATATGGTGGTTTACATACCTAGTTTCTGGTTCTTTATATGGAGGCCAACTTGACCCCAGTGCTTGTTCCTTAAAATATTTGCAGTTTCTTGTTTTTTTATATTGGGGTTCGGTGACCTATTTGCTTGTTTCTTTTTAATATTGGGGTCAGTTATCCCAGTTGTATGTTTTCTTCTATTGTATTTTAGGTGACCCAGTTTGCTGGTTCTTTATATTTAGGTCACGTGACCCCAGATGCTTGTTCTTTATATTGTAAGTTTCTTGTTCTTTACATTGGAGTTACTTCACCCCATTTTTTTTCTTTATCTCATGGGTTCGCGTTACCGCCAGTTGCTTGTTCTTTTTATGGGGTACGTAACCCAGTGCTTTTTCTATATATTGAGGTCACTTGAACTAAGTTTCATGTTTTGCGACTTGCGAGTTTTCTTTTTCTTTACAGGAATCTCTAGTGCTAAATAAATCTTTGCTTGAACTTAATGCCAGTTGCCAGATACATTGGAGAATATTATATATATATAATAAGGAAGACTAATTCCAATTCTTATGATTGATCATTAAAAATACCAATTACAAATTATTATTATACTATTTATATATATATTATTATATTATATTAATATAATAGTTATATAATAATATATATCTTATCCATAATATATATATATTATATTATATATATATATATATATATATATATATTTATAAATTTTTATTTTAGTGGGAAAATTAATTACCAGAAGACTTGCTTTTCGGTCTTTTAATATTTAGGCTTTCTGCTGTTGCTTGTTCTTTAATATTGGGTTACTGTGATCCATTTGCCTTGTTTCTTCATGATTGGGGTTATTTTGACCTAAGTTTCTTGGTTCTTTATATTTGGAGGCACTGACACTGTGCTTGTTTTCTTAATATTTTCAGTTTCCTTGATTACTTTACATTATTATTGGAGCAGATCTAGTAACCCTAGTTGACTTGTTCTTTATATTGGGTCGTATACGGCCAGTTGCCTTTGTTTCTCATATTGAGAGATCGACGATCGACACCCAGTTGCTAAGGTTATTTAATATTGGGTTACGTGAACCAGCTGCTTTGTTCTTTATTTTAAGTTTTTGTTTCTTCACAGATCATTCACTTCACCACTCATTTTTTCTTTTTAATGGGTTTGCGTTACCCCAGTTGCTTGTTCTATTTATAATGGGGGTGTCACTTAACTACAGTTGCTTTTTCTTTATATTGAGGTCACGTGAAATCAGTTACTTTGCCTTCTTACTATCTCGTCAGCTTTCTCTTCTCTACTAAATTGTTATTCCCAAGTGAACACTAGTTGCTTGTTTCTTATATAGCAAGTTGCAGATACATTGGGAAACATTTTATATAAATTACATAATCATGTATTTAATATACCTCCTATACATACAACTACAACTACCTACTCACAATAATCCTATATAATAAAATAGTATTATAGCCCACAAATATAATATAATATAATTGATATATTTATATATATTATATATATCTATATATATTCATATATATTATATATATTTAATGATTTATATTGTATATTAATATATATATATTTATATAATTATTATTATATACTTCTATATATTATTATATATATATTATCTATATAATTTTTTAAGGATGCAACTGCTACTCGAAAGGATATTATACTTTTTCCGGGGTATTTAATTTTGGCTTTGTGTTGCTTGTTTTGATATATACAGAGGATCTGTGATCTATGATATAGCTTCTTCTATTGGGTTATTATGACTAGTTTCTTGGTTCTTTATATTGAGGCACCTGACCCCAGTGCTTGTTCTTATTATTTTAGTTTATTGTTATTTTAATATTGGGGTCTCGTGACCCTATTTGCTTTGTATACTTTATTCTATATGGGGTCACGTTACCCCAATTGCTTGTTCTTCATATTGGTTTTAGGTGACACCCCAGTTGCATGCTCTTTATACTTTGGGGTTACGTGACAGGCTTGTTCTTTATATTGTAGTTTTTTGTTCTTTTAACATTGGAGTCACTTCACCCCATTTTTTTTCTTTGTAATGGGTTCGCGTTACCCCAGTTGCTTGTTCTTTATCAATGGGGTCTACGTAACCCCAGTTGCTTTTATCTATTATATTGAGGTCACGTTAAACAGTTATTGTTTTAACATTTGTTAGTCATTTTCTTTTTTCTTTACATTGATTATCCGTACATAAGTTTCTTATGTTCTTTACTGCAGTTGCCAGTACATTGGGAATATATTATATTAATATATATTAATATATATATATATATTATATATATATTATATATAATATATTATATATATATATATATATATATTATATATATATATACATTAATATTTATTATATATATATATATATATGTTATATAATATATTATATAAATTATATATAATATATATATATATAGATAATATTATATATTAATATATATATATAATTATTATATAATTTTTATATAGTGGCTGCTTACTCGAAGGATTTAGTACTTTCGGGTCTTAAATTTGGCTTTCTGCTGTTGCTTGTTCTGAACATTTGGGGTTACGTGACCCCATTTGGCTTGTTTTTCATATTGGGGTTTATTTGACCCTATTTTCTGGTTCTTTATATTGAGGCCACCTGAACCCAGTGCTTGTTCCTATTTTTCAGTTTTGTACTTGCCGTCTATTTTTGCCGGGCTCCGACGTCGTGTGCCGCAGCTCTTGTTTTTTTTATTTGGGGGTCTCGTGACCCTATCTTGCATTGGTTTTTATATTGGGGTGAACGTTTACCAGTCTTTGCTTTGTTCTTTTCATATTGTGGGGTTTAGGTGACTCAGTTGCTGGTTCTTTATATTGGGGTTAAGTGACCAGTTGCTTGTTCTTTATATTGTAAGTTTCTTGTTCTTTCCATTGGAGCAATTTCCAACCCCATTTTTTTTTCTTTATAATGGGTTTGCGTTACCCCAGATCTCTCAGTTGTTTATTTGCTTGTTTCTTATTATATGGGTCAAGTAACCCCAGTTGCTTTTTCTTTGTATGAGGTCAGGTGTACCAGTTTACTTGCTTTAACATATGTGTTTCTTTTCTCGTCTTCACATTTTTCACGTGACAACAGTTGCTTGGTTCTTATGCAGTTTGCCAAGTAATACATTGGGAAATATATATATATGTATTAATTATTATTATTAATATATATAGTTATATGTTTATTCATTAATATTATATATATATATTATACTATATATATATATCTATAGTAGATATTTATACTATATTATTATATCCTATAACTATATATATATATATGTGTTATTATATTCATAATTTTTATAAGTGGGCACTGCTAACTCGAAGGATTTAGTACTTTTGGTCTTTTAAATTTGGCTCTGTGGTTGTTGTTTCTTGATATTGGGGTTCGTGACCATTTGCTTGTTCTTCATATTGGGGTTATTTGACGATAGTTCTGGTTCCTGTTATATTGAGGCACCTGAACCTCAGTCTTGTTCCTTTATATTTTCAGTTTCTTGTTTTTTATATTGGGGTCTCGTGACGCTAGTTGCTTGTTCATTATATTGGGGTCACGTTACCAGTTGCCTTGTTTTTCATATTGGTCTCTAGGTGCCCAGTTGCTTGGTTCTTTATATTGGGGTAGTGACAGCTGCTTGTGTTTTATATTGTAGTTTCTGTTTTTACATTGGATCACTTCACCATTTTTTTTTTCTTTATAATGGGTCGCTTTACCGCCAGTTGACTTTTTGTGCTTTTTAGGGTAAGTACTCCAGTTTGCTTTTTCTATATATTGATGGTCTACGTGAACCCAGCTTTACTTGCTTTACATATTTGTCAGTTTCTTTTCTTTACATTGTTATCCACGTGACACTAGTTGCTATGTTCTTATGCAGTTGCAGATTACATTGGAAATATATATATATAATATTATTATATATTAATATATATATATATATATTATATATACTTATATATATATATATATAGCGTACTAGTATATTATTATATATATTATATATAAATACTAATATATATATTATTATATCATTATATATATATATAATATAGTATATATATATATTATATCTATAAAGTATTATATTATTTTTATAAGTGGGCACTGATAACATCGAAGGAATATTAGTACTTTGGGTCTTTAAGTTTGGCTTTCTGCTGTTTGCTTGCTCCTTTAGATATTGGGGTTCGTGACCCATATTTGTTGATTCTTCATATTTGGTCATTTTTAGACCCTAGTTTTCTGGTTTTTATATTGGGCACCATGACACCAGTGCTTGTTCTATATTTTCAGTTTTCCTTGTTTTTTTATATTGGGGTCTCGTGACCTTAGTTGGTTGTTTTTATATTGGGGTCACGTTACTCAAATTTGCTTGTTCTTCATATTAGGGTTAGGTGACACAGTTGCTGGTGTTCTTTATATTGGGGTTCCGTGACCAGCTTGCTTGTTTCTTTATATTGTAAGTTATTGTTCTTTACTTGAAGTCACTTTCACGCATTTTTTTTTTTTTAATGGGTTCGCGTTACCCAGTTGTTGTTCTTTATTGTGGGGTCAAGCGTTAACCCAGTTGCTTTTTCGTTTATATTGGTGTACGATGAACTCAGTTACTTCTTACATATTGTAGTTTACTTCTTTTTCCTTTACATTTGTTATCTAACTTGACAAACTGTTGCCTTGTTCTTATATGCAAGTTATGCCAGATACATTGGGAAATATATTATATATATATAATATACTATATATATATTATATATATATTAATATTATATATATATATATATATATATATTATATTAATATATATTATTTAATTAGTATTAATAATATATTAATATTAATATATATATTATATTTATAATATATTATTATATATTAATATAATTTTATAAGTTTTTTTTTATAACTCCAAGGATTTAGTACTTTTCGGGTCTTTAAATTGGGCTTTCTGCCTTTGCTTGTTTCTTTGATATTTAGGGTTGTACGTGACGCCATAATTTGCATTGTTTCTTCATAATTGGGTGATTATTTGACCATAGTTTCTTCTGGTTCTTTATATTGAGGCAACCTGAGAGGCATCCTTATATTTATTAGTTTCTTGTTTTTTTTAATATTGGGGTCTTGTGACGCCACATTATGCTTTGTTCTTGTATATTGGTGTCACGTTACTACAGTTGCTTGTTCTTCATTATTGGTTTTTGTGACACAGTTTGCTAGGTTCTTTATATTGGGGTTACGTGACCACAAGTTGTTCTTGTATCTTTATATTGTAGTTTCTTGTTCTTTACATTGGAGTCACTTCACACCATTTTTTTTCTTTATAATCGGGTTCGCGTTACTTGACCCATTGTTTCTTTATAATGGGGTCACGTAACCCAGTTGCTTTTCTTATATTGGAGGGTCACGTGAACCCATTTACTTGCTTTACATATTGTTATTTCTTTTTCTTTACACTTGTTTCAGTACACTAGTTTAATTGTATAATAGCAAGTGGCCGAGACGTGGGATTATAAATATTATAATAATAAATATAATTTATAATAATATATATATTAATATAATTAATTTATTTTATTAATATGTTTTTTTTTATATATATATATATATGATATATATATTATTTATATTTGAATATTATATATATTATAAATTATATATATATGTATATATATATATATATATATAATATAATATATATATTATATATATTAATATATATTATTATTTTAATGATATATATATATATTTAATAGTATATATATATATTTTTT
This sequence comes from Trachelipus rathkii, assembly GCA_015478945.1. Classification (NCBI taxonomy): domain Eukaryota; kingdom Metazoa; phylum Arthropoda; class Malacostraca; order Isopoda; family Trachelipodidae; genus Trachelipus; species Trachelipus rathkii. The sequence continues at coordinate 54,310 of JABUQX010091163.1, forward strand.
ATAGTGGGCACTGGTGCAAAACTCTCGAAGGATTTAGTATTTTTCGGGTCTTTAAATTTGGCTTCTGTTGTTGCTTGTTCTTGATATTATATTGGGAGTTGTGACCCATTGCTTGTTCTTCATATTTGGGGTTATATTGACCCTAGTTCTTTCTGGTTTTTTATATTGAGGCCACCTGACACCAGTGCTTGTTCCTTATATTTTAGGAATTAAATTTTGTTAGATTTTGTTAGTTTTTCCGTTCTCGTGATCATCGATTATGTGGTTATTGCAAAGGTTTCACTTTACACCCAGTTTGCTTGTTTTCTTCATATTGGGGGTTAGGTTGACTCATTGCTTGGTTTCATTTTATATTGGGTTTACGTGACCCCAGCTGCTTGTTCTTTTTTTTTTGTTCTTGTTCTTTACATTGGGGTGAGTCATTTAACTCTTATTATGCTTATATTAGGTTCACTTGAGATGCTTTCAGTATTTCTTCCCACCACTCCAGCTGCTTATTTTGTATTGTGGCGTGTCCCCCGTTAGTTGCATCACACATTGAGTCACTTGCTTTTTCTCTATCCATTAATTATATAACTGAACTGTTTGCATGTTCTCATGCAGTTTGTGACAGATACAATTGGGAATTTTATATATATATGATATTACATTTTAATATATATTGTATAAGATATAATTATATATTATATATATTTATTAATATATTTATAATATATATATATATATTATTAATATATATTTATATATTTATAATATTTTTATAAGTGGGCCTGCTAACTCGAAGGATTTATAGTACTTTTCGGGTCTTTTAATTTGGCTTCTGCTGTTTGCTTGTTTCTTTGATATTGGGGTTCGTGACTCAATTTTGCTTGTTCTTCCTATATTGGGGTTATTTGACCCTTAGTTATACTGTTCTTTATATTGAGGCGTACTGACCCAGTAGTTGGTTCTTATATTTTATCAGTTTCTTTGTTTTTTTATATTGGGTCTCGTGACCTATTTGCTTGTTCTTTATATTGGGTCACGTTACCTACAGTTCTTGTTCTTCATAATATGGTTTTTAGGTGACCCAGTTGCTGTTCTTTATATTGGGGTTATCTGACCCCCAGCTCTTGGTTCTTATATTGTAAGTTTCTTGTTTCTTTACATTGAGTAGTGTCACCCATTTATTTTTTTTTAATGGGTTCGCGTTAACATATATACCAGTTGCTGTCTTTTTATAATGGGGTCCGTACCCCTAGTGATGCTTTTTTTCTATTATAATTTGAGGTCACGTGAACCCAGTTTCTTGCTTTACATATTGTCATTTCTTTTTTCTTTCATGGTTACATAACTGTGACTAAGTTGCTTGATTTCTTAATGCAGTTCCCGTGATACATATGTGGAAAAATCTACTATAATCATATATATGATATTATTTAATATATATATTATAATATATATTAGTATATTGTATATTGATTTATAATATATATATATATCCTATTTATAAATATATATATTAATATATTATATGTATAGTTATATATTATAATATATATATATATATATAATATAATATATAATATATTATTAATATTATTTATAATATACTATTTAAGTATGATATATATATATATATATATATATATAATATATATATTATAATTTTTATTAGTGGGACATGTATAACTCGATTAGGATTTTAGTACTTTCGGGTTCTTTTAAATTATGGCTTCCTGCTGTGTTAGCTTGTTCTTGATATTGGGGTTTCGTGACCCTGACTATATATGGCTGTTCTTCATATTGGGGTTATTTGACACTAGTTTTATGGATTCTTTAATATTTGAAGGCACCTGACCAGTGCTTGTTCCTAATAATTTTCAAGTTTCTTGTTTTTTTATATTGGGGTCTCGTAACAATAGTTTAGCTTTGTTCTTTATATTGGGTCACGTTACCCCAGTTGGCTTGTTCTTCATAATTGGGGTTAGGTGACGCCAGTTGCTTGGTGCTTTATATTGGGGTTACGTGACCCAGCTGCTTGTTCTTTATATTCGAAAATGATTTACTTTACATTGGAGTTCGATGCACCCCATTTTTTTACTTTATAATGGGGTTCGTCGTATACTCACCTACCAGTATTGCTTGTTTCTTTATAATTGGGGTACACGTTAAACCAGTATGCTTTTTCTTTTATCTTATGAGGTCACGGTGAAACACAGTTATTGACTTTACATATTGTAAGTTTCTTTTTTCTTTAATTGTTATACCGACAACTTGTTGCTTGTTCTTAATGAAGTTGCCAGATACATTGGAAAATATTATTTATATAATATATTCTATATAATATATTCTAATTATAGTATATATATTAGATATATACTATATATATAATATTTAAATATATATATTAATATATATATTATATATTATTTATATATTAATATATATTATAATTATATTTATATATATATATATATTATATATATTTTATATATATATAATATTAATTATATAGTATATATATTATAAATATAATAATTTTTAATAAGTTGGAATGGCTAACTCGCACAGGATTAGTATTTTCGTGGTCTTTAATTTGGCTTCTGCTGTTGCTTGTTTTTGATATTGGGGTTACGTGGCCCATTTGCTTGTTCTTTCATATTGGGGTTATTTGACGCATAGTTTCTGGTTCTTTATATTGAGGCCTCCTGACCCCAGTGCTGTATCTTATATTTTCAAGTGATTTTCTTGTTTTTTTAATATTGGGGTCTCGTGACCTTAGTTGCTTGTTCTTTATATTGGGGTCAAGTTACCCCAGTTGCTTGTTTCTTCATATTGGTATTTAGGTGACCCCATTTGCTGGTTCTTTATATTGGTGTTAAGTGACGCCAGCTGCTTGTTCTTTATATTGTAAGTTTTCTTGTTTCTTTACATTGAGTAGGTCGTTCTTAGTTTTTTTTCATTATAATTGGACTAATTGTCACGTTACCGCAGTTGCTTGTTCTTTATAAAAGGTGGTCACGTTACCCCAGTTGCTTTTTTTTTATATTGAGGTCACGTGAACCCAGTTTCTTGCTTTACATATTGTCAGTTCCTTTTTCTTTACATTGTTTATCATTTCCTATTTCCAAGTTCTTAATGCAGTCAGATACATTGGGAATTATTAATATATATGATATATATATATATATATTTAATATACATATTTATTATAATATATAATATATATTATATAATATATTATATATATATATATTAATATATATATTAGTATATATATTTATTAATATTATATTATATAATATATATATATTATATAATATATAATATATATATATATATATATACTATATATATATTATATATATATATTGTTATAATTTTTTATAAGTGTGGCACTGCTAATTTCGAAGGATTTAGTTATATTTCGGGTCTTTAAAATTGGCTTCTGCTGTTGCTTGTTTTTGATATTGGGGTTACGTGACCCATTTGCTTGTTTTCATATTGGGTGTTATTTAGCCTAGTTTTCTGGTTCTTTTATATTGAGGCACCTGACCCCAGTGTTGTTCTTATATTTCAGTTTCTTGTTTTTTTATATTGGGGTCTCGTGACCCTAGTTTCTTGTTCTTTTATATTGGGGTCACGTTTCCCCAGTTGCTCGTTCTTCCTATTGGGGTTAGGTGACCCCAGTTGCTGGTCTTTATATTGGGGTTACGTGACCCAGCTGCTTGTTCTTTATATTGTAAAGTTTCTTGTTCTTTACATTGGGATCTCTCACCTCCATTATTTTTTTTCTTTATATAATGGGTTCGCGTTACTACCAGTTGGCATTGTTCTTTATATATGGAGATCACGTACCCCAGTTGACTTTTTCTTTATATTGAGGTAACGTGAACCCAGTTACTTGCATTACATATTGTCAGTTTTTCTTTTTTCCTTTACATTGTTATCCAGACGTGAACACTAGTTGTTGTTTATAAGCAGATTACAGATAAATTAGGAGATATATATTACTATATATATATATATATACTATATATTATATATATATATATATATATATATATATATATTTAATATATATATATATATATATATATTATATATATATTATATTATATATAATAATTTTTTTATAAATAGA
>JABUQX010091164.1:0-25000 GCA_015478945.1 Trachelipus rathkii
AATTTACAATTTTTAATATATTATTGTAATATATATATATAATTAATATATTTATATATATATATATAATTATATATATTTATATATATTATATATATATATTAATATTTAAATATATATATATATATATATATATATTATATTAGTATTATTATATTATAATATTAATTATAATTAAATATATATATTTATTAATATATATATATATATATATATTATAATATATTAATTAATAATTATTAGAGGGTAAGAGAAGAGAAGAGAATAGAAGAGAGGATTGAATTAATTAGTTAAAAGTTAAATATATAAGGAGTGCATCACCTATTAAGAAAAATATTTTTTAATTTAACCGCACCGGACGCCCTGCTAATCACTAGCTAAATAACCTAGGCCATATACTCATAGCACTGATTTACAGGTTTGCGTATATCGGTACCAATACCCTAGTTTAAAAGTATTTCTTACTTTATTCTACTCACCGACCATATAACTGTGTGCTGTATGTACGGTGCACAATTTCACACAGATAATTTATAACTACCAGTGTCCTGAGTGCGGTGATTAGTTATCAAAAATAATAATTATAGGTTATAGGTTTGATTAGTGAGTTGTACTGTGATTGAACGTGTGTGTAGCACTGATTTATATATATTAGGTGAGTATATAGTTTGCGAAAAAAATTTATATATTTTTGATTTTTTTATTAAAAATTCACCTCACGGGAATAGCCTATTCAAGAGGGGAATTCTAGTAATTTCCTACCTAGATCGAACTAGATTCGAACTGCGACCTGCATATATATATATTATATATATATATATATTATATATATATATATATATTATTATATATATATATTTTATATATATATATATTATATATTATATATTATATATATATATTTTATATATATAAATATATATAGTATATATATATATATATATATATATAATTATAGCGATCTATATTTTATTCATTTTAATATTTTTTTGTTTATTGAAAACATATTTATAACCAATGTTTGTATCAAACAAAGTTTTACTTTACATGTAGCGTTCAATTGCAAAAGTAAAACTTAATTCTAAAATCATATTTTATATTTCAACAATAATCTTATTCTTTAAATCTTTATTGATTGTCAATGATGTCATTTGGGTGAATATTACTATTTTTTATTATTATTATTTTTATGCTGTTAAAATTAGTAAATTATTAATTGTATTTATTGTTATTTTTATTATTATCATTATCATTATTATTATTATCATCATTATTATTATTATCATTATTATTATTATTATCATTTCTATTATTATTATTATTATTTTTTTTATTAACATATTACTAACACTGGTAATTTCCAATAGGTTCTAGCTATGCTTCTATTTTAGACCTCACCAATTAAACTTGATTGATTGTCCGTGTTCAAATTCATCCTATTTATGTTGAAGTCAAGAAGTATTCATCTGGAATCCTCAAACCTTTGAAATTTTCATCTACCCATTTAAATATATAATATAAAGAACTTAATATTTTGTTGTAAATGCAAACAAATTAATTCATACATGTAACAAACTAAATTTAGATTATTCTTATAAGTGTCTAATCTAGGGCACTTTAAATGTTGACCGCCGGAGTGACATTTGTCCACTCAACCTTGTCTCATTTTTGTACAACATAAATATTATTATTTATATATTTTTTACATTTTTTTATTTTTCAATTTTATTTCTATTTTATTAAGAACCCATTTGGCATCTTTAAATTATAAATTTAATTGTAGTTATATTTTTTTTCAATATGTCTAATACTACTGTTACTACTCCTACTACCACTACCACTACTACTACTACTTCTACTACTACTATTGTTACTGCTTCTACTACTATTACTACTCCTACCTCTAATATATTATCTGACTCTGTTCCTACTTCTTCGAATATATTTCCTCTCCTCTCTTCATCTCAATTATCTTATTCTCGCGCCTTTGTATGATCACACGACAACAATATTTTGTTAAAAACATCGCTGAATCACAATTACTAATGTCTCACATCAACAAAACTCCATCAGAGAGTATCCACTGCCCTCCTCCGGCTTTCTGCAGCTATGCGGCTAACTCCTGGCTATGTGCGTGTTCTCGTCTGACCCACGCAATTTCGGAGAGATGATGTTTGATTTACGATTCAGCTAATTGAAAGTTTCTTGCTTCTCTTCCACAGAATTTTGGATAAGGCTAATGTTTTTCTTGCTCTCCTCATTCCCTTATGAAGTTAAAATCAATCTAATCTTTTACTTCAATTCAGCTCCCTCTCTCTCTCTTAATTCTACTCTTTGTGAATTATTGCGTCGCCATCTTTCTCCTTCTTGATGCTACCCGTTTTCATGAATTGTTAAAACATGAAGTGTTGGGTGATCGTCTTCCTTCACAGCTTCTTACCCGTATGCTCTCTTTTCTGGTCCCCTTGCTGATAGTAACCAATCTCTTCTTCGCACTCTCTTCCTGGACCGGTCTTTGCTTTGTTAGTCTTGCCTTTGCCTGCTCTCATGGTCGACGCTTGTCTTTCGATTTAGCCGCACGTGCGGATTTATTATTCGTGCAGATCAATCTTTTTCTTCTCGCTATAAACTAACTTATCCTTCTTTTACCCCTATGGGTTCTTCTCTCGCGATTATGCTTCTTCTTCTTCTCTTCTTCTTCTATTACTTTTCTTCTCAATTTGCTATTAACTCTTCTTCTCTTCCTTCTATATCTTCGTCTTCTGCTGCTCTATCTTCCTCTGCTCCTTCTTCTCTTTGTACTCCTCCTCCATCTTTCCAGAATTCATCTTTAGACCCTCTTACTAATATTCTTATTTATTAAACAAATGAATGTTAATTATTTCTTGCAACAAAAATGGTCTTCTATTCTCGTTGTCAGTGTCAATCCTGCATCTTCTCGCCTAGATCCTCGTTCTCCTCAATTCCGTGTCTTCCTTTGCCACAACCTCTCAGGGGTTCTCCTTTATGCTTACGTATCATTATCATTTGGTGTTAGAAGCACGTAAACTGCATTCCTCTGTAATTTTAAATATAAATCCTCTTCAGGGAACTCCCCTCGGGGGGGACCGTAGATCGTTGCGCTTCCCTTGGTCAATTCCTCCAATTCCAATTCTGATTCGCTCTATATTCCTACTATTTCTTATTCGTCTTCGGTTAATGCTACTACGGCTCCTACTGCTTGTTCCTATTTCTGTTGATTCTTCTTCTATTTCTATTCCTGAAGTTAATGCTGTTCTTTCAGGTTCGCTTTTACGTATATTTGATGGTGATTCTAAACGGTTTTTCCTTATTGACTCGGGCAGTAGTTTCTCTATTTTGAATGTTCATGGTTTTTGTTCTTCTCTTCCACCTGTTGTTTCTCATTTACAGGCTGCTAATGGTTCTAGCATTGCTGTCTATGGTGAACAACTCCTTACTTTATCTATTGGACTGCGTCGTTCTTTCCGTTGGACTTTTCTCTTGGCCGATGTACAAAACATCATTGGTGCTGATTTCTTAAGTCATTTCAATATTCTTATTGACATGGCAATAGTCGTCTACTTGATGACACTACTACTCTTTCTTGTAATGCTGTTCCTTTTGATTCTTCTATTTATGGTATCAATATTCCTGATTCCTCCTCTACTTCTTTTCACGCTCTTTTGCATTCTGAATTTTCTGACCTAATCCAGCCTATTTCTAATCTTTCTCCTGCGTCTCACCATGTAATGCATTACATTTAGACAAAGGGTAGTCCTGTTTGCAAGGCTCGCAGACTTTCTCCAGAAATGTTAAGTTCTGCGCGTGTTGAATTTGACATGCTTCTGGAAAAGGGTATTGTTTCCCCTTCTACTTCTCCTTACGCTTCTCCGCTTCACATTGTTCAAAAAGGGCCAGATTCTTTTCGTTTTGTTGGGGACTACAGGTTACTAAATTCTAAAACTGTTGCTGATACTTATTCTATTCCTCACATTCATGATTTTACTTCCTCTCTCAATGGATGCACCATTTTTTCTTCTCTTGACTTAAAATCTGCCTTCCTTCAAATTCCTGTTAATCTTGATGATCGTCCTAAAACTTGTATTGCAACTCCTTTTGGCAATTTTATGTATAACTTTATGCCATTTGGTCTTCGTAATGCCAGTGCTACTTTTCAACGTTTGATAGATCATGTTTTACGTGGTTTACCCTTTGTATATGCTTACATTGATGATCTATTAGTTGCTTCTCGTTCTCCGGAAGAGCATCTTTCTCATCTTCGTACTGTTTTCTCTCGTTTATCTCAAGCTGGTCTTCGTTTAAATTTCGAGAAGTGCATTTTAGGTGCTGCTTCTCTTAATTTTCTTGGACATAAAATTTCTTCTTCTGGTCTTTCTCCACTACCTGATCGTGTTTCTGCTATTCGTAATTATCCTCTTCCTACCACTCAGAAGGATCTTCGTGCTTACTTAGGTCTCCTTAATTTCTATCGTCGTTTCCTCCCTAAGGCTGCCATATTAGCTCCTGTTACTGCTTTGCTTGTTCAAAGTCGTCGGGGCAGCTCGACAATGGTTAATTGGACTGATGCTGCTTGTCAGGCTTTTGAACAGAGTAAAATTCTATTGGTCAATAACACTCTTCTTGTTTTTCCTGAACATGTTGCTGAAACCCGCCTATTTGTGGACGCCAGTGATTATGCTGTTGGAGCTTCACTAGAGCAACTGACAAATGGTGCTTGGCTTTCTTCGCTTTTATTCTACAGAAACTTCCTCTGCTGTTACTCGCTCTAGTAGCTTTTGGTCGCTGAACTTTTTGTGTCTATTCTTCGATTAAATACTTTAGATATTTTCTTGAAGGTCGTCAGTTTTATGTTCTCACGGATCATAAACCACTCACTTCTGCTATTACTTCTGTTTCTTTACACTATTCTCCTCGTGAATTTTGTCATCTTGACTTTATTGCCCAATTTACTACTGATCTTCGTCACATTCCTGGTCGTGATAACTCTAGTGCTGATGCTTTATCTCGTATCCAGGTAAATGCGGTTACGCCTTTGCCTACATTAGACTACTCTGCTATGTTGGCTGCTCAAATGGGGGAGGATCTTATTCTTCCTGCTGATACTTCTATCAAGCTTCTATCTCTTTCTTTACCTGATTCTATTGTTCCTTTAATTTGTGACATTTCTACTGGCAGAGTTCGTCCTTTTGTTCCTTCTGCTTTTCGGAAACAGGTTTTTCTTACCTTCACTTCATTCTCTTTATCATCCTGGTATTTGTGGTTCTCAAAAACTTTTATCTTCTCGTTTTTTTTGGCCTAACATGCATACTGACATCTCGGTTTGGGCTCGTTCATGTATTGCTTGTCAAAAAAACAAAGTTCATAGACATACTAACTCTTTAGGTTCATTTCTTTAACCCTCCATTGTCGTTTTGATTCGTCTTCATCTTGATTTTGCGGCCGTCTTTTCCGCTTCGCGGTGGGTGTAAACTTTTTTATTGACTATGGTCGACAAGAATATACTCGTTGGCCTGAATTATTCCTCTTTCTTTCCTACTGCGGAAAATAATTGCTACATTTCTTACTAATTGGGTGCTCGTTTGGTGAATTTTTTTTTCCTTCCTCTATTGTCACTGATAATGGCCCACAATTTCGTTCCCATCTTTGGCGTGATTTTTTATCTCTCCTTGGTATTGAAAATATCCATTCCAGTACTTATCATCGCTAACGGAAATTTCTTACTGTCGAGCGCACTTCCAATCGCAATTAAAGCTGCTTTGCGCTTGCTCCCCTATCCGCAAGATTGGGTGGAGAATATTCCTTGGGTTTTGCTTGGTCTTTTCGGTTTCGGTTAAGGAAGATTTGAAATCTTCTGCAGCTGAACTAATCTATGTTCACCCTTGCGTCTTCCTGGTGAATTTTTTCTCTTCTTCTATTGGAGTTTTAGCTGATTCTTCTTTTCTTTCTAAGCTTCGTTCTATCGTTTCTTCATTTGGTAGCTTCTCCTGCTCGTTCCCAATCTACTGCTGTTTACTTACCCAAGAATTTAGATTCTGCTACTCATGTATTTCTTCGTCATGACTCTCATCGTTTCCCTTTACAACCTTCTTATACTGGTCCTTATCTTGTTCTTCGTCGCCGACCTCATTTTTTCACAATTCAAAATGGGACTCGTGTTGAAAATGTTTCGGTTGAACGTATTAAACCTTTTCCTTGATTCTTCCGATTCTGATCTTTCCGATAATCGGTTGCTAGATAATTCTTTTGTCCTTGATGATTCTTCTTATGGTTTGGATGATGATTCTGATATTGGCTCTTCCTCCTTGTTTCCATCTTTTCCTTCAAGAATTGTTCCTGTGTCTTCCTCTCCTTTACACGAGGCTGTTGTGGTCCCTACTACAGTTCCACTTTCTGTTACTTCTACTAGTCCTTCTACTACCGCCAGTACTTCTTCTTCTGTTTCCCGTCACATGCCTTCCTTGTCTTTTCCTCCTCCGATTTTACCTCCTGTCCTTGATTTTGCTTTACCTCCTGATATTTTACCTTTTCCTCCTGATGTTCCCTCTTGTGAAGTTTCCTCTTCTGTATCTGTTTCTTCTCCTTCTTCTCTTATATCTCATGCTTCGCCTGCTATAGTTCCTTCTACCTCGCGATTTGGGCGTCCGCTATTGAATCCGGTACGTTTCCAGTCTTCATGAGAGGGAAGATAGCGATCCTATATTTTTATTCATTTTAATATTTTATTTTTGTTTATTGAAAATATATTTATAGTTCATTTTTGTTACAGATAAAAAGTTTTACTTTACATGTAGCGTTCAATTGCAAAAGTAAAACTTAATTCTAAAATCATATTTTATATTTCAACAATAATCTTATTCTTTAAATCTTTATTGATTGTCAATGATGTCATTTGGGTGAATATTACTATTTTTTATTATTATTATTTTTATGCTGTTAAAATTAGTAAATTATTAATTGTATTTATTGTTATTTTTATTATTATCATTATCATTATTATTATTATCATCATTATTATTATTATATTATATTATTATTATTATCATTTCTATTATTATTTTATTATTATTATTTTTATTCACATATTACTAACATGGTAATTTCATAGGTTCTAGCTATGCTTTCTATTCTAGAGCTCACCAATTAAACTTGATTGATAGACGGTGTTCTAATTCATCCTATATATGGTGCAAGAAGTATTCATCTGGAATCCTCAAACCTTTGAAATTTTCATCTACACATTTAAATATATAATATAAAGAACTTAATATTTTGTTGTAAATGCAAACAAATTAATTCATACATGTGTAACAAAATAATTTAGATTATTCCTTATAAGTTGTCTAATATAGGGCAACTGTTAATATATACATATATATATATATATATATATATATATATATATATATATATATATAATATATTATATATATTATATATTTATACTTTTCTTCTTCATCTACATTTTTTTTCCCAAGATTGGGAGTAAGGTGCGGTACATGCATCGGAAAAGAAAGCAGTAGGAGAATATGACAAAAGTCGAAAAAAAAAAGCCAGCTTACGCCCCCTCTGTACATTTAATTAGTAAGAACTCTCGCAATCAGAAATCACCCTAGAGGGTCAGGAATGCAAACGGATCCTCACTATGGTAATCGACAAGTGTAGGGTTCATCGCCTGGCCCAGGTGGGCCACAACCATACCCTCTTAACAACAACCCCGCCATTCTCTCTTATCATGCCTTTCTTCTGCCTCTGCCAAACTCACTTTCTCGTCATGCAAACATTCTTTACTGACCTCAATCCACTTTTTTTCTGGTCTCCAGCGGTCAGTTTCCACAACACTCACTACTATACCATCCGCTTAACGCAAACGACTATCATTCTCTTCCAACATGACCAACTTCTCAACATACTTTTTATTTATTCTCTGTTTACCCCTTTCTTCACACCTCAACAACTTTTAATATGTTCATTCCTCAATTTTATCAATTCTTCTCACACCTAGCATGCCCTAAGATTGTCATTTGAACACATTGAACTTTAGACTATACTTTCTTAAATTCCAGACAATAGTCTACTACTATAACAATACACAGGTAACAGCTTACCTCATGCAAGAACCTAGGCACTCCAGATTAGTCTTTTAACATTACGCAATCAATATTAATTGCACAGCCACCTTCTGCCATTTCACATTTCTACACTCTTCATCATCCGTTCCTTTCTCATCCAACACATACCCTAATATTTAAACCAGAACACTTGTAGCTGCTCACCATTTAATATAACTTCACACTGAGGGCTTTCTCTCACAACCATAACTTACTCTTATCTAACGTTTTACTTTTTCAAACCCGCTGCCTTTTACACACCCTGCAAATTCTCTACCAATCTTCTCAAACTCTCTCCAGATTCGCCACAAAGAACCACAATCATCGCAATAATAGGTAGGGTACCTCCACCTCATCTCATTCTCCATCATTCTAACACGATTTTCTCCCCCACCTCTAATTTCTTTCTTACCCATCCATTTATAATTGAATAACAAGGGAACATAAAAACCTTTCTCACTCCGGCAATTATATAACCAATCACCTTTGAAACATTATATTCTACCACGCCTCAACTATCCTCAACATACTTTTGATTCATTCAGAAACCTACCAACACCATATATGACTAACACCTGCATAGAGTTCCTTATTAACATCTATCATACGCTTTTTTGCAATCCATAAACCTAATAAATTTATTCTTCTTCTCCTATTTTCTCATCATTTGTTTCAATGTAAAGATTTGATTCACACTCCTCTTCCACGCCTAACGCAACCTTGTTCTCACCACAGTTCCTTCAAGTCACATCGACGCACTCTTTCGACAAAACAAAACCAGCATATATCTTCCCTAAACACTCAATAAACTTTTCCCTATAATTTCTAAAATTCCCCTTTTCTCCCTTACCCTTATATTACTGCTCTCCTCCAATCCCTTGGACTATACCTCCATAAAACGCTTTATTACACAACTTCCAATCCAATCAATCATCCATCGTCGTCCTCCGTTCTTGATCATTTCACCAGTAATTTCAATTTACCCACAGATTTACCATTCTTCAAACTTTCTCATCTATCATTTTACCCCTCCTTGCTAGATAACTCTCCCAAAATACCTTATTCCTTCTTGCAACATCAAACCACACACATTCATATCACCTCTTCATTACTGCCAATAATTTATGGAGATTTTCGAAATGTTTTTTCCACCTCTCCTCAATCATTTCATCAGTTACCAATAAGCACCATCCCATGTTTATTATTCTGAGCAGGTTTCCCTTTATTCTCATTCTTACTTTCGCGTCATTCCAGAAGAGCTGCCTTTCCCTTGTAAGTCCCCGTCATCCTCCTTCCAAACTGTTCATTTACCTCTCTTTTCTCCTACGGATGCACCTTTTTAAGTATATTCTTTTCTCCTATTTATTCCAAGCAACTTTCTTTTTGAAACTCAATCATTTGCTTTTAGTAAACATTTCAACCATGCTTCTTTTTTACTTTAAACCACTTGCATCACCTCTATTCCACCCTCACTGTTAACATTCTTAAATTCCTACTTTATCACATCCAATACTTTTTTGCACGCTAACAATTGCTCTTCTTATTTGTCCAGAATTTTTGTTCAATTTCAAACTTGTTCACAATCAACCGATTTTTACTTGCAAGTGTTCTTATATACTTATCTTATTACCTTGTTCATTAACTTCTCACTCTTAATTTTACCCACTTCTTCCGTATCACCTCCATCCAAGACCCCACTAACTTTATTTTACATTAAACCATAATGATCCGATAATCCATTCCTAACCCCCTCACTGTTTAAATCTCACATACTTCAACATCTCTTCTTCACCCAACATAAATCAATCATACTTTTACTTCAATAACCATCTCTACCTACACCAACTCTAGTATACTTATGGAATACTCTTCGTGTTTAAAGAAAGTATTACTTACACACATACCTCTCTCTCCTCACGAAATCAATCACCTTCCTAACCATTCTCATTTTCTCGTCCGCCAGCCTAAACCACCTGTTTATACCACCTTTTTTGATCACTCTATCACCTTCAGTCCCCAACAGCAATCTGAGCTCCTTCTCACCCATCCAAAACATCATTCGATTACAAAAAAAAATCGTACTCTACTTCAAACGTTTTCTAAGGGGGCTTTTCTTACGACAACATCATGTTCTTCTGCTACTTTTCTGTATCTGGTGCATTCTACACACTTCACCCACAATCTGTGTGGGGAAAGAAGGTAGATGATATATATATATATATATATATATATATATATATTATATATATATAATTGCGACACTTTATGTTTCTTTATATATATATATATATATATATATAATATTATATATATATATATATATATATAATAATTTTATATATAATATATATATTATATATATATATATATATATATATATATATATATTATATAATATAATATATATAATATATATATATATAAATATATATAATATATATATATTTATTTGATGCGACACTTTATGGTTGCCTTATATAAATAATTTTATTGTGATGTGAATAATTATTTGATGCGAATAATTAATATTTTCATTTAGATACAATTTTGATTGTGATGCGAATAATTAATATTTGATGCGAATAATTAATATTTTAATTAAGATACAATTTTTGTAGGACAGCAAGATGTTCCAAAATGTATTCTTCTTGATTCCGGAACTGAAGGAAAAATTAATCTACCATAACAAATCTTCGTTTTATTCTTTGGTTCTAGAATAAGAGATAATATGGAAACCTGTGGAAATTACCACAGTTAGGATATATATTAATAATAAAAATTACTATAATAATAAAAATAACAATAAGGATAATTAAATTAATACAATACAAATATATAATTATAATAATATAATAATTAATAATAATAATAATAATAATAATAATAATAATAGAAAATATATTTACCCATTCATCTTTGAATAGAAACAAATAAAGGTTTTATAATTAAAATAATATTTATGAAGCTTTTTGTTGTAATTTAAAACTAAAGGTTTAAAAGTAACTGTAATTTATAGCTAAAGTTTGCAAGTGTTTTCCTGAAACAAATTTAATTTATATATAAACTTGTAAAAAATATAAAATATTAAAATAAAAAATAGGGTCACTACAGATACCTTCCTTCTCACGAAGACTGGAAACGCACAGGTTTCAATAGTGGACGCCCAAATTGCGAGGTAGAAGGAACTATAGCAGGCGAAGCATGAGATATAAGAGAAGGAGAAGGAGAAGAAACAGACACAGAAGAGGAAACTTCACAAGAGGGAACGTCAGGAGGAAAAGGTAAAATGTCAGGAGGTAAAGCAAAATCAAGGATAGGAGGTAAAATCGGAGGAGGAAAAGACAAGGAAGGCATGTGATGGAAAACAGAAGAAGAAGTAGTAGCGGTAATAGAAGGACTAGTAGAAGTAACAGAAAGTGGAACTGTAGTAGTGACAACAGCCTCGTGTAAGGGAGAGGAAGACACAGGAACAATTTTCGTGAAGGAAAAGATGGAACAAGGAGGAAGAGTCAAATGTCAGAATCATCACCCAGCCAAAAAAAAAACCAACAGGACAAAAAGAAATATCAGAGTAACGATTATCAGAAAGATCACGATCGGAAATTCAAGGAAAAGAGGTTTAATCGCTCATCCGAAACATTTTCAAAACGAGTCCCCCCCCCCTCCCCCCATTTTTTGTATTTGAAAAAATGAGGTCGGCGACGAAGAACAAGATAAGGACCAGTTTAAGAAGGTTGTAAAGGAAAACGATGAGAGTCATGACGAAGAAAGACATGAGTAGCAGAATCTAAATTCTTGGGTAAGTAAAGAGCAGTAGATTGGGAACGAGCAGGAGAAGGAAGAAAAGAAGAAACAATAGAACGAAGCTTAGAGAGAAAAGAAGGATAATCGGAAAAGGAAGTCATAGAAGAAGAAAAAATTCAACAGGAAGATGCAAGGGTGACCATAAGACTAGGTTCAGTCTGCAGAAGATTTCCAAATCTTCCTTAACGCGAAGACCAAAGACCAACAAAAGAGGAAGATTTTCCACCAATGTTGCCGGACTTAAGGGGCGCAGCGCAAAGAGCCTTTAATTGGCGATGAAGGCGCTTGACATAAGAATTTCCTTAGGGTGATAAGTACTGGAATGGATTTTTTCAATGCCAAGTAGAGATAAAAAATCACGCCAAAGATAAGAACGAAATTGGGGGCCATTGTCAGTCACAATAGAAGAAGGAACACCAAAAACAGCCACCTTAGTAAGAATGCGTAGCATTTTCGCAGTAGAGAAGAAAGAGGAACACTTCTGGCCAACGAGTATAACCTGTCCCAACCATAGTCAATAATAAGTACACCCACGCAAGGGGGGAGGAGCCGCAATATCAAGAATAAGACGATCAAAACCGACAAGAGGGTAAGGAATGAACCTAATCGGAGGTTTTTAGTATGTCTATGGAACTTTTGTTTTTGACAAAGCATACATGAACGAGCCCAAAAGCGAGATGTCAGTATGCAATGTTGGCAAAAAAAAACGAGAAATAAAAGTTTTTGAGACAGATCACCAGGATGAGAAGAGAATCAAGGTAAGAAACCTTTTCTTCGAAAGAGAAGGAAAAGGACGACTCTGCCAGTAGAAATGTAAAATTAAAGGAACAGTAGAATCAGGTAAAGAAAGAGTTTGCAGTTTTATAGAAGTATCAGCAGGAAGATAAGATCATCCTTCATTTGAGCAGCCGACATAGCAGAGTAGTCTAATGTAGGCAAGGGCGTAACCGCATTTACCTGGATAAAAGCATCAGCACTAGAGTTATCAAGACCAGGAATGTGACGAAGATCAGTAGTAAACTGGGCAATAAAATCAAGATGACGAAATTCACGAGGAGAATAGTGTAAGGAAACAGAAGTGATAGCAGAAGTGAGTGGTTTATGATCCGTTAGAACATGAAACTGACGACCTTCCAGAAAATATCTAAAGTATTTAATGAATAGACAGCAAATAGTTCATGACCAAAAGTACTATAGCGAGTGACAGCAGGAGGAAGTTTCTGAGAATAAAGAGGAAGCCAAGCACCATTTTGCAGTTGCTCTAGTGAAGCTCCAACAGCATAATCACTGGCGTCCACAAATAGGCGGGTTTCAGCACCGTGTTCAGGAAAAACAAGAAGTGTTGTTGACCAATAGAATTTTACTCTGTTCAAAAGCCTGACAAGCAGCATCAGTCCAATTAACCAATGTCGAGCTGCCCCGCCGACCTTGAACAAGCAAAGCAGTAACAGGAGCTAATATAGCAGCAGCCTTGGGGAGGAAACGACGATAGAAATCAAGGAGACCTAGGTAAGCACGAAGATCCTTCTGAGTGGTAGGAAGAGGATAATTACTAATGGCAGAAACACGATCAGGTAGCGGAGAGAGACCAGAAGAAAAAATTTTATGGCCAAGAAATTAAGAGAGGCATAATGAAAGCATTCCTCGAAATTTAAACGAAGACAGCTTGAGATAGAACGAGAGAAAACAGTAGAGATGAGAAAGATGCTCTTCCAGAGAACGAGAAGCAACTAATAGATCATCAATGTAAGCATATACAAAGGGTAAACCATGTAAAACATGATCTATCAAACGTTGAAAAGTAGCACTGGCATTACGAAGACCAAATGGCATAAAATTATACATGAAATTGCCAAAAGGAGTTGCAATGCAAGTTTTAGGACGATCATCAGGATTAACAGGAATTTGAAGGAAGGCAGATTTTAAATCAAGAGAAGAAAAAATGGTACATCCATTTATAGAAGAAGTAAAATCATGAAGGTGAGGAATAGAATAAGTATCAGCAACAGTTTTAGAATTTAGCAACCTGTAGTCCCCAACAAAACAAAAAGAATCTGGCCCTTTTTGAACAATGTGAAGCGGAGAAGCGTAAGGAGAAGTAGAAGGGGAAACAATACCCTTTTCCAGAAGCATGTCAAATTCAACACACGCAATCTTTAACATTTCTGGAGAAAGTCTGCGAGCCTTGCAAACAGGAGGACTACCCTTTGTCTCAATGTAATGCATTACATGGTGAGACGCAGGAGAAAGATTAGAAATAGGCTGGATTAAGTCAGAAAATTCAGAATGCAAAAGAGCGTGAAAAGAAGAAGAGGAGGAGGAATCAGGAATATTGATACCATAAATAGAAGAATCGAAAGGAACAGCATTACAAGAAAGAGAATTAGTGTCATCAAGTAGACGACTATTTGCCATGTCAATAAGAATATTGAAATGACGTAAGAAATCAGCACCGATGAGATTTTGTGTAACATTGGCCAAGAGGAAAGTCCAACGGAAAGAACGACGTAGTCCAATAGATAAAGTAAGGAGTTGTTCACCATAGACAGCAATGCTAGAACCATTAGCAGCCTGTAAATGAGAAACAACAGGCGGAAGAGAAGAACAAAAACCATGAACATTCAAAATAGAGAAACTACTGCCTGAGTCAATTAGGAAAAATCGTTTAGAATCACCATCAAAGATACGTAAAAGCGAGCCTGGAAGAACAGCATTAACATCAGAAATAGAAACAGAAGAAGAATCAACAGAAATAGGAACAGAAGTAGGAGCCGTAGTAGTAGCATTAACCGAAGACGAATAAGAAATAGTAGAAATATAGAGTGAATTGGAATTGGAGGAAATGACCAAGGGAGGAGCGCAACGATCTACGATCCCCCCCAACCAGGGAAGTTTCCCTGAAGAGAATTTGCAGATTTAAAATTACAGGAAGGAATGCAGTTACGTGCTCTAACACCAAGAGTTAGTAGCAAATTGAGAAGGAAAAGTAATAAAAGAAGATGAAGGCATAATCGCGAGAGTAGAACCCATAGGGGTAAAAGATGGATAAGTTATAGGAGAAGAAAAAGATTGATTAGCACGCGTTGGCTATGCTCCGTTTGCACACTAACTTGACAGATTAACCTTTCCCCGCCTCCGTTTCCGACTTTGTCCCTACTAAGTGAAGCACCCTCGGTGGATTTTTCCAGCCGCCCGATTCCTTGAAAACGGACGTAGGTTTAGCCCGTTCCCTTCCCGTTCCCGACTTCCCTTAAGGGAGTGAAGCACTACGTGGATTTCCCTTCCCGTCCGTTCCCGACTCCGAGGAACTCGGCGTGGGTCGTCTCCGGCCCGACTTCGCTCGACCGCGCCTGTTCCCCTTGGCAAGGGCAACCTCTCGGGAATGTCCCCGTGGATTTAAACGTCCGGACCGGGGCCACTGACTCAGTGAATTCACCCGGCCGGCTGCGCCTGTCTCCCTGGGCAAGGGCAACCCTTTTAATGGTTCTCACGGCGGCGGGCGCCGGGTAGCTTACTAACACGGTAAGTCGCTAAAATAAACACCTTCTCTATTTTGTTGCCTTGATTGACAAGGGCCATTTCTTCCAGAGCTATTTCCACTATTATGCGGGACAACAGAAGAACAGAGATTTTCAATTTATAAATTTCAACTGAAACACCTTCAATTTCAACAATAAGAGCGCAATTTGCGGAGAAATATACGCTAAAAAAACAATAACAAATAATATAACAAGGAAGATGGGAGTGCCAGTGATACCCCTGCAATGCCCACCCAAAGCGTCCCCTATGGTGCACGACCCACTGCGATGTTGCCGTTATATTTCTTAATACGGCAGAGTTCGATATAACTCTGCTTTCAATCTCGTTGCCCAGTTGTGGGATGACTGTCAATGCTTCCTGATTCCGCGGAAGTTAAGCGCTAATACACGCACTCGTTCCTTCGATATTTGGAACAGTTTTTTTTTTTTTTTTTTTTTTGGTTCGCGAGCTTCCTTCAATAATTTTAGAAGAAGCCTTAATGATTTTTCTAAGAAGTCGCTTAATAGTTCTTCAAGGATCCCGAAAACGCTTTGAGAAATTCCCAGAATATGCTTTTGAAGAATCCCTTATCAGTTAATTCCACCTGCAACAGACAAGTACACTTATTAGCCCCATTATCTAACCTAACTCCTACATACAGTGCGTCCACTAGTTTCATAACTTACCCAAAGGGGTGGAAACTTGAATTTCCTAGGACTTCTATTCCTTTACACTGTTTGCCGCTCACTCCGTCAGCGCTCTTAATATTTTATTTAAGGTCACACAGGATCCCTATCGCGACTGTCTCGCTAACATATACACTTTAAATTTAAAAAAGAAACAAAAGGATGAAATAAATGATAATTAACCTAACACTAAAATGATGAAAAAGTAATAAAGATGACCATAAGCAATAATAATAATAATAAGAACCCTCAATTCACTACAATGCAGTTACGTGCTCTAACACCAAAATGATAATGATAAAAGCATAAAGGAGAACCCTGTGGAGGTTGGGGCAATGAAGAACGAGAAGGTTAAGGAGAACGAGACCTAGTGCGAGAAGATGCAGATTGCTGACAATGACAACGAGAGATAGAAGACATTTGTTGTTGCAAGGAAATAATTTGAACATTCATATTGTTCAACAAGGTAAGAATGTTAGTAAGAGGGTCTAAAGATGAATTCTGGAAAGAGGGAGGAGAAGGAGTACAAAGAGAAGAAGGAACAGAGTAAGAAGAAGACAGAGCAGCAGAAGACGAAGATATAGAGGGAATAGAATGAGAATTAGTAGCAAATTGAGAAGGAAAAGTAATAGAAGAAGAAGAAGAAGAAGGCATAATCGCAAGAGTTGAACCCATAGGGTTAACAGATGGATAATTTATAGAAGAAAAAGATTGATTTGATTGGCAGATATTTTATCCGCCGTTCTCTAAATCTTGAAGAGAAAGGCGTCAACAATGAGAAGAGAAGGAAGTACTAAAAAGCAGGAAGATGTGCCAAGGAGAGTGCGAGAAAAATGTTACTATTCAGCAGAGGACAGAAATGAGAGCTACGGGTAAGAAGCTGTGAAGGAAGACGATCACCCAACACCTCATGTTTCAACAATTCGTGAAAACGGGTAGCATCAGAAGGAGAAAGATGGCGACGTAATAATTCACAAAGAGTAGAGTAAGGAGTGAGAGAGGAGCTAACTGAAGGTAAAAGATTAGGGATTGATTTCTGCACTTCATAGGGAATGGAGAGCAGAAAAGCATTAGCTTTCTCGAATTCTGTAGGAATCGGAGCAAGGAAAATATCAAATTGCTGAATTGTGAAATCAACATCATCTCTCCTAAATTGCGGTGGGGTCAGGCGAGGAACACGCGATATAGGCCAGGTAGTTGCCGGCAAAGTTGCAGAAAGAGGAGGCAGTGGAGTACTCTGTTGATGTAGTGGTTGTTGATGTTGAGACATCAATAATTGTTGATTTAGCGATTGTTGTAACAGATAGTGTTGGTGTGGATCATACAAAGGCAGAGGATGAGAAAAATTTTGAGATGAAGAAGGGAGAGGAAATATAGTCGAAGAAGAAGGGAAAGAATCAGATAACATTTAGGGTAGTAAGAAGCAATAGTAATTAGGAGCAGTAACAATATTGGTCAAGTAGAAGAGAGGCGTAAAGGAGTAGTGTAGTAGCAAGTAGTAGTAGACATATTGAAGAGGATAAATATAATTATTTTTTTACACCTCAAAGATTAATGGGTTTGAAACAAATAAAAACAAAAATGATATACGATATGTAAAATAATATAAAAATATAAACAAAAAATAAGAATATATCAATTAGTAATATGAAAAGTGAGTGTACAAGTATCCAGGGTCACCATTTAAAGCGACACTTTAAGGTCGCCTTATATAAATAATTTTATTGTGATGTGAACAATTAATATTTGATGCGAATAATTAATATTTTAATTAAGATACAATTTCGATTGTGATGCGAATAATTAATATTTGATGCGAATAATTAATATTTTAATTAAGATACAATTTTTGTAGGACAGCAAGATGTTCCAAAATGTATTCTTCTTGATTCCAGAACTGAAGGAAAAATTAATCTACCATAACAAATCTTCGTTTTATTCTTTGGTTCTAGAATAAGAGATAATATGGAAACCTGTGGAAATTACCACAGTTAGTATATATATATTAATAATAATAATTACTATAATAATAAAAATAACAATAAGGATAATGATGAAAATCTATAATAACAATACAAAGAATAATAATAATAATAATAATAATAATAATAATAATAATAATAATAATAATAATAATAATAATAAAAATATATTTACCCATTCATCTTTGAATAGAAACAAATAAAGGTTTTATAATTAAAATAACATTTAAGAAGCTTTTTGTTGTAATTTAAAACTAAGGTTTAAAAGTAACTGTAATTTATAGCTAAAGTTTGCAAGTGTTTTCCTGAAACAAATTTTGTTAAGATTAAAAATTTTGTAAAAATATAAAACTTTTATGTAGAATCATATAGATGTTACAAACTATGAAATATGTATTATAGTTATCTACATATATATATATATATATATATACTATATTATATAATTATTTATATATAATATATTATATATATATATATTATATATATAATATATAATCACAATGATCCAGAATAAGAAAAGGTTAAGCACATTATTAAATGACTTAGGCTATTAGTCTATTTTTAAAGTGGGATTATTTTACGTATTAATTTAGTAGTTTCACGTTCTTTATAAGAATGGAGTAATTTTATCATCAATTCAATACTTTTTAGACTGTAAAATTATTTAGAATAATTTTATGAGTTTTTGCAATAATATTTAAATTGTAAGTTTATTTTGAATAATTTTAAGAAAGATTGTAAAAATATTTATAACATTATGCCATTAAGCGTTTTAAGAGAAAAGGGTATAAAAGAGCGAGCTTTATACATTCGGTTGTTCATTCTTTGTTCGCCGCTCTTCGTATCAAGACTCTTGACGTGTATTACTTAAGTTTAGTGAGGAATTAAAGGGGTTAAAATAACTATTCATTATTTCATTACTACGAAACCTTCCTGGTACAACTTGGATTTACTGAAGGATAGTAAGAAGAAGAGAATAGTAAGGACCTTAGAGAAGACTTCACTTATTCTTGAGGCGATAAAAGATTTCAGGAGGAAACTTAAGGAAGAAGTACAGAAGCTCTTATACACGCTGAAGCTGCTCGACGGGGAATTAGGAAGACGAAGTCCGGGCCAGAAATCAAAGCCAGTAAACGACCTGGAAGTGTCAGCAACATAGACAGTCTCGAAGGAAAGACGTACACATCTGTTGGAGGGCCGCGGAGGTACAAGGGACGGACTTATTGTGACATAATTGGTCGGCCTGTCCGGGAGAGCTTTTGAAAGTAGAGAAGCGAAAACATAATTGGGGGGCCTGTTCTATGATTGATCAGTGATACACTGGAAATTTCAAGCGAAAATTTGTCTGGATACTTCTAACAAATTCACCGTCCTGACTGGAAGCGTTGTATAAACTTTGAAAAACTTACTTTAAAGAATGGATTATAACTTGTTGAGTAAGTTATGTCAAGAGTTAGGTCTGAAGGGTAAAGAGGCCAGAGATTTTATAGCAGAAGAAAGAGCTGCTGAGGCCGCGAGGCGAAAAGATGAGGCCGAGAGGCGAAAAGAAGAAGCCGAGAGGCGAAAAGAAGAAGCCCTTGAAAAAGAAAAAGAACGAGTGGCTACTGAAAGGAGAGCTGAGAGAGAGGCTCTCGAAAAAGAGAAAGAACGAGAGGCTATTGAGAAGAGAGCTGAGAGAGAGGCTCTCGAAAAAGAGAAAGAGCGCGAATACGAGCTCAAGAGAATGGAGCTCGCGTATCAGGCAAGGATAACTTATGATGCCTCGGAAAGTTTTCAATTAAGAGCCAAGGTGCCGAAGATACCTCTATTTACCGACAGAATGGATGATATGTGGAACCACCTTGAGCGATTTGAACGATTAGAATACAATGAAGTCGATT
Organism: Trachelipus rathkii; assembly: GCA_015478945.1. Classification (NCBI taxonomy): domain Eukaryota; kingdom Metazoa; phylum Arthropoda; class Malacostraca; order Isopoda; family Trachelipodidae; genus Trachelipus; species Trachelipus rathkii. The sequence goes on from JABUQX010091164.1 coordinate 20,004, forward strand.
CAGATTTTGTTGACACCGCCAAGGATTTTGAAGAAGTCGCCAAAGAAAATGGTGTCGAAGTTATACAAGAATCTGAGACTTCGAGGAAACAGGAATGGCGCGGAAGAAACGCCGAGTGTGAGTTTAATCAAGGAGACGCTCACGCGCGAGGAAATATAAAGGGAGCAAATTCACCGGACTGCACAGTCGAGAGAAAAGCTGAATCGGTAGCGTTGGGAACCGAGTTAAAGAATTTAACGGGAGGGGACGAACCTCCGAAAATAGAAGATCCGCGTGATATTTTGAAAATTGACCGAAAGAGTTTGATACGATTACAGAAAGAAGACGTGTCGTTAAATCGGTATAAGGAACAACCAGAATGTAACAAAGTTGATTCAAATTTTGATGTCGATTTAGATTTTGATGACGCCGTCAAGAACTTTGAAGAAGTTGCTGAAGAAAGTAGTGTTAAGACAGAACAAGAATCCGAGACTTCAAGAGTACAAGAAGAGGATCAATGTAGAGTCAAACGAACACTGTCTCCTATTCGGTCAACTGATTTCTCAAGAGGAGCTAGATCGGACATTCAAAATTTGGGAACGGAAAATGAACCAAGAATTGATTCGACAGAAGTTGTTCCGGATCGGAACGAATTTGATTTGTGTTCGGAATTTAATGAAGAGACACAGTACTTTGCAACTCCCATAGTTACAGGAGACTCTGCCCACATGTGGCGTGATGTAAAGACAACCGACGGAAAGTGTTGTAAAAAGAAATTACAAGTGAAAGGGTCGGAGTTCGACGAAGCCATTTTTAATGTAGTTGAAAGAAATCTTGGAGCCCACGAAAGAATGGGAGAACGTGGACGTAACCGTGGCAATAGAGAAAAAGATAATGAAGATGATGGTTTGGATATCTTCAGGCAAGTAAACAGCAAAACAGCCATTGGTCTAAAGTCGAGTGAACTTCTTGCAGGAGCACAATTCAATAGTACTGATTCTTTCAAAATGCTCACTAGTGACTTCTCCAAGGACTGGTCTAAAGAAGAGGTGAAAGAGACTATTCGAAATTGCTTCGTCATTGGCGAGTGGAGTGAAAAAGAAAGTGCAGAGAAGCTTCTAAAGCTTGATGACGAAAATGAAGATCTTTTCGAAGATTTTGAAGATCTTGAAACTGGTAAAAAAGTTCAGGGAAATAGGTTGAATGCAAACGAAGAAGAAGAAGAAGAAAAAAGTAGTGAATTGGAAGTAAAGAAGAGTGAGAAAACTTCTAAAGAGAAGAAACTCGAAAAGAAAAGAAAATTGAAAGAATTCTTCAATGCACAATACGATGAGAAAGGAAATGGAGATGATTTTGAAAGCCTGAAAGCTAAAATGAATGAACAAGCGGACTTTAAGAATTCGCGAAGGAAGCTGGACATGAGAGAAAAGTGTTCAGATAATTTGGAAAATGAGATGCAGACACTACGCTCATTGGATGAAGATTACGCTTTGCAGATTTCCGCCTTTAAATACGATATATCAAAAGAATTGACGATGAGGGAAGATGTGGAAAATAAAACCAATGAACCGTGTGATGGAAAGAATGTTCTATCGAAAAAGAAAAGATGTTGTTTAAAGGAGAAGATGATCCTTCAACTTAAAGCATCAAAGTGGAACCACATACAACGATCAAGAGCACTTCGAAACGATAAGACTGAAGAATCGTTAAGAGTAAACATCAAAATGCGAATTCAGATTAAAGGACACAAGAATTTCAAGACGAGAAGATGTAAGGGCGGAATACCTTACCAGAATTCATATGTAAGTTGTGATGAAGAAGAGATGTATCCACAGAATCCGTATCTTCATCTTAATAAGGGGGATATTATCACAGATGAATCCAGACATAAGAAAAGGTTAAGCTACATTATTACCATTAGGAATGCTTTTAGTCATATTTTTTAGTGAGGATCTATTTTTCGTAATTAATTTAGTATTTTTACCATTCTTTATAAGAATGGAGTAATTTTATCATCAATTCAATACTTTTTAGATTGTAAAATTATTTAGAATAATTTTATGAGTTTTTGCAATAATATTTAATATTGTAAGTTTATTTTGAATAATTTTAAGAAAGATTGTAAAAATATTTATAACAATATACAGGTAAGCGTTTTAAGAGAAAATGGTATAAAAGAGCGAGCTTTATACATTCGGTTGTTCATTCTTTGTTCGCCGCTCTTCGTATCAAGACTCTTGACGTGTATTACTTAAGTTTAGTGAGGATTAAAGGGTTTAGAATAACTATTCATTATTTCATTACTACGAAACCTTCCTGGTACAACTTTGGATTTACTGAAGGATAGTAAGAAGAAGAAGGAATAGTAAGGACCTTAGAGAAGACTTCACTTATTCTTGAGGACCATAAGAAGATTCAGGAGGAAACTTAAGAAGAAAGTAAGGAAGCTCTTATACAACGGCTGAAGCTGCTCGACGGGAATTTAGGAAGACAGAAGTCCGCCAGAAGAATCAAAGCCAGTAACGACCTGGGAAGTGTCACAACCCTAGACAACGTCCTCAGAAGGAAGACCACACATCTGTTGGAGGGCCGCGGAGGGTACGGGACGGGACTTCATTGTGGACAAATATATATATATATATATATATATATATATATATATATATATATATATATATATATATATATATATATATATATATATATATATATATATATATATATATTTATATTATATATTATATTATATATATATATATATATATCCTTTCCCCAAATTGGGAGAGAATTGTGCAGCATAATCCGGAAGTGTAAGTTGAATAAAAAAGCCTCCCCCCCCTACCACCTACCATCCCCTGAATACCTTTAAATGAGAATTAATACCAGTCAGAAAAAATTCACCTAGTGCTTAACAAGACTGCGATGGGCTATCACTTCATCATCTCGTCAATGTAGGGCTCATCCCTTGAACCATTCACCCCACAACCATACTCCCTCACAAAACCCTGCCATTCACTCTTATTATGCAATTTTCTTCTCACCTCTGCCAAATTCACATTTCTTTCCTTCAGACATTCTTTTAATGTATGGTATTTAAATTATGAGGTGTGTAATAAGGGGTATAAATCTAAGGTACAATGTGTTCTGATGGGCAATCTTAGGGCGTATTAATTGTAGGAAGAATTGATAAAACGAAGAATGAACGTGATAGGGAGTTGTGTGGTGTGAAGGACGTAAATTTTTGAATAAATGAGTGTTTTAAGATGGTTTGGTCATATGGAAAGGATGGCATTTTTCTTTTGTCAGTAGGTTTTTTTTTGGATACATTATATTCTTTTATTACGTTGGAAATATGTAGCAATTGTTTTTCAGTAAAATATATATATAGTATATAATATATATATATATATATATATATATATATATATATATATATATATATATATATTATATATATATATATATTATAATATATATATATATAGTAATTATATACACACATATCTCTTACCCTCACAACAATTCACCTTTTTTTAGGGATGGGCCGGATAGTGAATTAACCGGATAGCCGGATACCGGATATCCGGCTGGAAGTTAACCGGATATCCGGCCGGATATCGGATAGTGAATTAGCCGGATACCGGATATCCGGCAGTCTGTTATATAGCGTCGGGCGGGGTGACTAAATAAAAAAAATATATATTTTTGCTCATCGGTGGTAGTACTACAAGTTTTTTTCATTTAGATTATCTTTAATTCTAGAGAGTTTTTTATATTTTAAAAAAATATAATAAAATCTAAGTGTATAAAATGTCTTTAATAGAATTTCACATTTGAAAAATGCGAGTTTTTTTTTTTAAACTGTCTTAAATGAAAAGTTATGGACAGATTTAATTATATATTTTTTCAGTGTATCAGTTGAGTATGTTAGCTTTTAAACTGGCAACAACTTAAATTTTTGTTCCAAACCAGTGGCCTAGTGTTAAATCGCTGGCCTAAACTTGGCCCGATTCATCCCCCAATAAAAATTGATGATGGGGGTGAATTGGGCCACATTGTTATTCTTATTTCTGTAGCCTATTATTATGCATTTTTATTACGTATGAGCTAATTTAAATAATAATAAACAGTTGACTTATATGAAGCTAAAAATTAAAATAAAAAATGAAATTTATATGGAATATGAATTAAAAAAGTGTCAAAATTTGCCCCACGAATGCAATAAAAAGATCCAGCATTAATAGTTCTTATACCACTTCTCAATTAACACAATTTTTATCACTTATTACTATTTTAATAATAATAAAACAATTTCTATGTTAAGTAAAAATTAAAATATAAAATTGAATTTATACATAAAAGAGGAATTTAAGAAAGCATGGCCCAATTTCAACCCACAGATGGTGGTCCGATTCCCCCTCAATACTGAGTCTAAATGATTTTATTTCCCTGAAAAAAAATCCTATGCTTTATTAGTATTCGCATTCCAATCACGTATGTGTAATTTAATTTCTACTATACATGGGCCTTAATTTTTAGGAAAAATTAAACATCCAAAAGTGTATTAGGGGAAAGTGGGGAGACGAATTCATAAACCTAAGAGTGGCCAACGTCACCCCTGACTCTTCTCTGCCTGCCCGACGCTATACCGGGATTATATATATTATATATTAATATATCTAATATATATTATATATATATATAGTATATATATATAATATCGGTAGTATGTATATATATATATTATAATATAGTATAATTATATATATAAGTTTATATATATTATATATGCGGGCTAATCTCCAGATTAGGCTGCCGCCCTGGTATCCTAAAAAAAAAACATTATATCTACATAAAAACTTAATATTTTTTGAATTTAGCGTACATTGTAATGCAAACTAAAAAAAAAAATTTTTTTAATAATTATAATTTTATCCATAACTCCAAATATCAGTATTAATCGTGCATGTCAAACTTAATTTAACAATGATAGACCCATAAAAAATAAACGTTTTTCT
>JABUQX010091165.1:0-30000 GCA_015478945.1 Trachelipus rathkii
GATAGCATTCGCTAACCACCGACTACTTTCATCCTTTTCACATACCAACATTTCAACGTATTTCTTTATTTCTCTTCATTACCGTCCTTTGCTTCACACCTACACAAATCTCTAATACGTTCAATTCTCATATAATATTTGTGTTCACACTCTAACCGTCCATAAATTGCCATCTAACATTGTAGCTTTAGATCTATATCTTATTCCAAGACTCAATAGTCTCACTACTATACTTCATACGAAGGTACAAACATACCATAGTAAAACCATAGCGCACCAAACTTAGTGCCTTTTTCTAAGCAGTTCCCCTACCCGTTCTAACTTCGCGCTTCTCCAGAAAGAGCTTGCCTATTCCTGTAAGTCCCGCATTAACCTCCTTCGAACTGTCATTGACCTCTCTTTTCTCTTACGTATTCACCTTTTAGTATTCTTTTTTCCTCCTATATAATTCCAAACATCTGTCTTTTGAAACTTCATATTGGCTTTTAGTACATTAAACACGCTTCTTTTAATATTTCGCTTGCATCACCTCTTCATCCACCACTCACTGTTAACATCTTACTTCTACTCTTAGCACATTCCGCATACTTCCTTTGCACGCTAAGAACTGCTTCTTCATTGCTTCAGATTTTGTTCAATTCACTTGTTCCAACATTCCTCTGATTTACTTGCCAGTTGCTGCTAGATACTTATCCTTATTTACATTGTTTCACTTTATCTTCTCATCTTAATTCTATCCACATTCCCCTTCGTATCACCTTCCTCCCACAAGCCCCACTAATTAATTTACATAGAACCAACAATAGATGACCGATAGTCCCCATTCCTAATCCCATCACTGATTTTAACATCCAACAATACTTAACATCTCCCTTCTTCACCAACACAAAATCTAATCATACTTTTCACTTCGATACATCTCTTACTTACACAACTCTAGTATAACTTATAGATATTCTTGTGTTTAAAGAAGTATTACTACACACATACCTCTCTCCTCTCTAAATCAATCACACCTTCCAGCCATTCTCATTTTCTCCCGACACCTCCAAAAACGACGTTGTTATAGCGCATCGTCTTTTCTGATCATTAGCTATTCAATCATTTAGGTTCTCCCACACAATCAAGTCTGAAGCTCCCACTCACCCAATTCCCGAACATCATTCAGATTATCCAGAAAATCGTACTTTCTCAACATTTCCCTGCAGATGGACTCATAACGTTACAATCACCCATAACTGACCTTTCAACTTAAATTAAACCATTAGAATTCTAGTACTCACACACACACAAAGTCTACCTATGCTCTGTACCACAAGTCTCATCAAATTGCCAACTCCTTCTCTCCCGTCCTCATCCTTTCCACAACAGCTCACAACACATTTTACACCATACCATAATTTTCACTAGTTTCCTTCAACTTTCTTTCAGTCAAGCGAGCAAATCAAATTTTGTCCTTTTTCTCATCTTTTTTGCTCTGCCCTCACGATTATGTCTCTGACATTCCATGTACGCAGTACGATTATACAATTTCGCCCCGAAGAGTAGAAGGCCCTTACGGCGATGCACGGACTTCTGCCGAGTGCATAATGCATTAGCATTCCTAAGCAAGAGATAAGTAATGGTTGGCAGCCACCCCCACTACCACGTCCATTTAGTCGCCTCCTAGACACGCAGACATACAATGTGGCAATTCTTCTTTCCACACATAGGGATACTAGAGGGATAGGGATCTGTAAGAATGTTGTTAGAGAGGGGTGAGGAGACGTGTAAGTATGTGTATATGATTATGTGGATAAATGGTGTCAGTAAGATGTTGCCTTGGAGAATGAGTGTTACGAAAGAAAAATGAATGCCATGGGAGACCCTACATACCATAAGCCAATTGGGAGGTAATTTCATTGCTTCGAGTATGCTATTACTCTCACTCTATAAATATATTATATAATTATTATTTATTATTATTATATTTATTATTATTATTATTCATTATATTATTATTATATTATTATTATTATTACTATTATATTATATTATTATTATTTTTATTATACTCGATATGATTATTATTATATTGATTATTTTATTATTTATTAATTATTATTATTATTTATTATTATTATTTCTTTATGTAACTGTAATAGTGTTTGTAACTCATGTATGCATTAAAGTGAAAAAATTGAAAAGTATATAATATGCAAAAAATATTTATACTAACTAAAGTCACTGGGAAAGGCAGAAAAATTTTCAGGATTTAAGACCAAAATGCACAGAAAAATTTTGTAGGGAGAAAAAATGATATTTACCATGCATTTATAGAGTAATGAACAGTCGATAAATTAGAGCTTTACCCATGTTAGCAGTAAAGTTCCAAGATTTGAGATTAGAAACAAATCATTTCTACATTAATATAGAAGAAAAGAATCTTTAGGGAAAAGAACATAGTAAATGGGTCTTAAGAATGTGAAAAAGTTCGTAGCAAAGTTCAGAAGCGTTAACTTTTTGATCTTTGCATTAAAAGTAGATTTCCTCCTTTGCAATTCACCAAAGTTGGGAGTGATAGTTTGTTGTCTGCGTTGAGGAAAGGGGCGTCATCTTTATTGGGTAAGGGGATGCTTTGGAATTGAAATGCGCTAATATCTCAAGATGAAAAGTCAATTATATATGTCTAGAACAGGCTGGCGGATTAGGAGTTAAGGAATTTATCATTATTAGTTTTTTACAGGCTGGTAAACTTGCTTGCTACAAACCCTGTTAAATATTTTTTAATAAATTGCTCTTTTTTTCTGTCCTTACTCGCCATTCGAGCATAAATCTGTGCATATTTTATGACTAGTTCTTGCACCTAAGGGTTTGACCTAATAAACATCAATTGGTGCTAGCTAATACATATTGGGCTGGCGTGGAAAGAGGTGAAGACCTTTTTGGTGTAATATAAATAAATTGTGTAACTCATCTTCAATTCTTCTACTTTGGAAGTTTTAAAAAATTTAGGCCCTTTCTTCGGATAATCTGAAAAAAAAAAAAATCTGCTTTTTAGATTTTAACTCCCTATATTGAAATAAAAACTATTTGTTTTGTAAATACTTATTTAGTAAATTATTATAAATCGTAAGATATATTTTAAAAATGGAGGCCAGTTCAATGAGACGCAGATGTCAATACATCCTGCTTGTAACATCATAGAAAATGTGATTTCAGATTGTAGTTTGAACTCTTCAATATGTCTGCTCCGATAATTTCAGAATTGATACAATATTAGAGCAAATTTCAATTTTGACAATTTGAGTTTAAACTAAAAATGAAAAATATTTAAATTAAAAGTTAAGATTCTTTGCTATTACTATTCTATAAGATTCTTATTCAAGACTCATGGTTAGTTTTTGCAATTTACTATTAGAAAATTTCTTTTTTTGAGAATGATAATTGTAATAAATTACATAGTTCCAAGGGTGAATCACTTAATTAAAAAATTATTATTATATTATTATTATTATTATTATATTATTATGTTAATTATTATTATATTATTATTTATTATTATTATTATTATTAGTAATGAAGATTATAATAACTCAGCTATTAGACAAGATGATGATTAGTATCGACGAGCAACCATACGCGTTTATTGTAAGAGGACGATGGTTACGGATCCGCGATTTCCTCACCCATGGTAATTTTTCCGCTTGTCAGCACCACACTTCCGCATCTGGCTGATTATGTAAATTTTGCCCGGCAATTAAGTAGGAGTTTTATTTTATACAGTAACAAATGCTCATTTGCTGCAAGAATGACATAGCGCCAATATGCCGCATGTCCTGATTATTCTATTGGGGGGATTTGAATGATGTTTAACTTTTATTACACAAGTTACAGCAAAATTCCTAGGTGTTAGTTCGTTATGGCTGCAATTCAAACGTTAGTATTATAATTCTGAAAACTTCAAATGCTTTCGAATAAAAAGGCAATTTTTTGGTTATGTCGTTGTTACAGTAAATGAAACGATAAGTGAAATTGCTTAGTATGTCAATATTTACGTGAATGATATATTTTTTAAAGTGAATTCCAAAAGTCCTATCAAGTGGTGCTATATACTTTTTCCCATGAGATAGTTTAGTCATTATCACGTGTACTTTTCCTCACTAGTAGTATTGTTTTTTTTAAAACTATAATGAAAATAATTGGATTAGTTTTCGCTGCTATACAACCTAAGGAAACAACTGTTTTGACTGTTTTTGTAAATTGTACATGGTCCTCATATATATATAGTATATTACATATATATATATAGTATTAATAATATATATATAATATTATATATATATATTATATATAATTATATATATACTATATAATATATATATATATATAAATATATTTTATCATATATATATATATATATATATATATATTATAATAGTATATATATATATATAATATAATCATATTATTATATATTTATATAGTATAATTATATTATATATATATAAGGCTGTATGGCGGGGAGTTTTTGTGAGGGGGTATGGTTGTGCCCACCTGGGCCAAGGAAACCCTACATTGACGAAGATGCCATAGTGAGGTCCGTCGCAGTCCCGTGAGCCTAAGGTGATTATCTGACTTGGAACGAGTTCTTCACCTTGAGGGTAATAATGGGGCGTAGACTGGGTCTTTTCTTTTGATTTGCATCAGATTCTTCTACTACTTTTCCTTATTTCCAGTGTATGTGACGCACCTTACCGCCAGCCTGGGAAAGAAGGTGGGTGATTATGATAATATATATATAATATATAATATATATATATATATATTATATATTATATAATATTATATATAATATATATATTATATATATATAATATTCTATAATTATACTTTCTTTCTTCTTTCCTCACGCTACTCATTTTCCCCAAGGATTGGGAGTAAGGAGCCGCTACAAGCATCGAATAAGCAAAGCAGTAGGAGAGTATGAAAAGTCGAAAGAAAGTCCAGCCTTACCCGTCCCCCCTCTGTACCAATTAATTAGTGAGAGCTCGTCCAGACAGAAAATCCACCATAAAGCTTCATGGGACCGCGCACGGACCCTCACTTGGTAAATCGTGCAATTGTAATGGTTCATCCTTGGCCCAGGTGGCACAGACCTATGCCCCCTCACAAAGCCCCGCCATTCTCTCCTATCATGGACCTTTATTCTCGCCTCTCCAAACTCATCTCCTTCTTTCACCACACAAAATCAATCATACTTTCACTTCGATACAATCTCTACCTACACCAAACTCTAAGTATATGCTTTATGGATACTCTGGTGTTTAAAGAAAGTATTTACTCACACACATATCTCTCTCTCAAACAGAATCAAGTTCACCTTGCCTACCATTCTCATTTTCTCCGCCACCCCAAAACCACCTTATTATACCATCCCCTTTTTTGATCACCTATCCAACCATTCATTCCCCAAGACACTATCATATCTGTAAGCTCTACTTCACCCCATCCAGAACATCCCATTCAGATTACCCAAAAAAATCGACTCTCTTCAAACGTTTTTCCCTCAGATGGACGCAATACGTACAACCAACATACCTTGACCTTTTCAAACTTAAATTTAAACACAAACAGAACTCTAGGACTCACACACACAAAGTCTAACCATAGCTTTGTACCACAGGTCACCCATCAAAATTGCAAAAACTCCTTCTCCCTTCTCTCATTCTTTTCCACACCAGCACACACACATTTCGCACATACCACATCACTCAATTTCACCTTTTCCGTTCATCTTTGTTTCAGTCACAGCGAGCAAAATCAAATTTTGCCCTTTCTAATACATCCATCACCCTCTCCTCTTCTCCTCACTCAACAATTTATTTCCTCTGACATTCCATGTACTTCATACGATTCATCATTTTCGCTGAAAATAGAAGGCGTTTACGGCGATCACGACCTCTCCGAGGCCTGTATAATAATAATATATATATTATGATATATATTATATATTATATTATATATATATTATATATATATATTATATATATATAATTTATATATATATTAAATATTATGTTATATATTATTATATTATATATAATAATATATTATATATAATATATGATATTATATACTAAATATATATTATACATATATATATATTATATAATATATATATATATACTGATATATATATATTATATATAATTATATATAATATATTCATATATATATTATATACTATATTAATATATATATATATATATATATTGTGTTAAGAAAGGAATTTATGTAAGTAATGCAAATGTTTTATAGGTCAAATCTGGAATATTTGGATTAATCATGTATCTACTGATTTGTAAAATATGGCTCTTTTTTTCCTTTAAGATTAACATTAACTTTGTAGGGACATTTCTCAGAAGAAATTCCAAAATTAGCTTGTAATATATTAATTTTTTAAGCAAAATTAAGCCTTGTGGTTGAATATTCCCTGAAAGGGATCATTAAATCTCTTTAACACTGTAAATAATTATTATACAGGATCTTTAGTTTTATTTTAAACTATTAAAATATTTTCTTTCTTCTTTATCCACCTCTTTCCCAATTGGGAGTAAGGAGCGCTACAAACATCGGAAAAAAAGCAGTAGGAGAGTATGACAAATGGCGAAAAGAAAGCAGCGCTTACCGCCCCGTCTTACCATTAATTATTGAAACTCGTCACGACAGAGAATCCACCCTAGAGCTTCATTGGGGACCGCGACGACTTCACTATGGTAAATCGTCATTTAAGGGTCATCCCTTGGCCAGGGTGGGCCACAACCATGAACCCTCACAAAACCTGCCATTCTCTCCTATCATGCGCCTTTATTCTCGCCTCTGCCAACTCACATTTCTTCTTCCTTCAGAACTCGTTTTCACGCGGACTCAAATCCACTTTCTCTTCGTCTCCCGCCGGTCGTTCCCAACACACTCTCCACTATACATCCGCTTAACGCACTGACTATCATTCATCCTTTCCACATACCAAACCATCTCAACATACTTTCATTTTCTCCTCATTTAGCCCCTTTCTTCACAACCACAACATCTCTCTATAAGTTCATTCCTGCATTTATTTGAATTCTCTCACACCTAGCATGCCCCTAAGTTGTCCATCTGAACACATTGAATTTAGACTATACTTCTAATTCTCAACCATAGTCCCTCACTACATTACATAACACAGGTAACAACATGACCCTGTCAATGTAAGACTCTAAGAACACTCAAGGACTTAAGTCCCTTTAAATTCTACGAACGATTTAATTGCACCAGCAACCTTACACTTGCCATTCACAACTTTCCTACACACTCTGCATCATCCGTTTTCCCTTGTCTCATCCAACACATACCCTAAATATTAAACTCAGACACTGCTCCAGCTGCTCAACCGATGCTAACATAACTTCACAACTGAGGCCTGTCCTCAATCCACCAGCCATAATCTTGCTCTTATCTACGTTTATTCAAACCCCTCCTTTTCATACCCTGCCAAATCTCTCTACCAATCCTCTCAAACTCCTTCAGATTCGCCCACACAGAACCAAATCACTCCCGCATATAAGAGGTAGGGCACCCTCACACTCATCTCCCATTCTCCCATCATCTAACACCATTTTGTCCTGCCATCCCACCTCGAATACTTCTTTCATAACCCCATTCCATTATACAAATGAAATACCTAAAGGAGGACATACCACATACCTGCTCACTCCGCTATTAGACCTAATCCATCACCATTTGACACCATTATTCTTACACAAACGCTCACTATCGTCATACATAACTTTTGATTCCCATCAGAAGCCTACCACCAAGCACCATATATACTAATACCTGGCATAGTAAGCTTCCCTAGTTATACTCCTATATACGCTGTGTAAATCCATAAAAGCCTAAATATAATTTATTATTCTTCTCCCTCATTCTCAACGCATTTGTCTTTCAATGTAACGATTGTTGATCACACATCCTCTTACATCCTAAACGCACTTGTTCTTCACCAATCTCAGTTCCTCATCACTCACGCACCTTGTCGACCAGAAAAATAACCAGATCTACCTTCCCTACAACACTCAATAAACTTATTCCCCCATATATTTCTACAGTTCCCTTTTTCTCTCTAACCCTATATAAGGGTACTATTACCTTCTCACTCCAATAAGCTTGAACTAATAATCCCTGCCTAACGCTTTATTACCAACTTCCCCATCAATCAATCGCTCATCTGCTCCGCTCTTTGATTCATTTCACTAGTAATTCTTCATCTATACTGAAGATTTACCATTCTCCAACTTTCACTCTACCCATTAACCTCCTCCTTACTAATACCTCATCCCAAAATACCTATTCTGTCTTGCACCACAAACCACACACATTCACTAACACCTCATCATTACTGTTAATTTTGTGCAGATTTTCAAGTGTTCTTTCCACACTCCCCTTCACATTCCTTTCATAGTTACAAGAGCCCCATCCTTTCATTTTCCTAGCAATCCCCTTATTTCATCATTCTTAACGCTTTCGCGCTTCTTCCGAAGAGCTTCCTATTTCTTTGTTATGTCCTCATTCATCCTCCTTCCAACTGGTTCATTTACCTCTTGGTTTTTCCTACGTATGCACCCTTTTAGTATTTCTTTGTTCCTCCTTATATAATTCCAAGCATCCTTTCTTTGAAACTTCATCATTTGCTTTTAGTCCATTCAACCACGCTTCTTTTTTACCTTTAACCGCTTATCCACCTTTCAATTCCACATTCGCTGTTAACTATTCTTACTTCGCTACTTCTTATAGCACATCCACACACTTCTGCACTACTAACAATTTGCTTTCCCTTCATTGCCCCAGATTTGTCCCAGTATCAATTGTTACATTCAACGTTTACTAGCGCCGCTCTTACATAACTTACCTCTAGTCTCTGCCTCATCTTAAACTTCTCACTTTAATTTTACCTACTTTTCCTTTCGTACACCTCCTCTCCATCCAGCCTGCCCACTTAACATTTAAATTTACAATAGAACAACATAATGATATCCGATAATCCAGTCCTAAACTCCTCGACCTGATTTAAACATTCAACAATACTTCAACAGCTCCTTCTCCACCAACACAAATCAATCATACTTTTCACTCGATACCATCTCTACCTCACAACTCTAGTATACTTATGGATACTCTCGTGTTTAAAGACGTAAGTACTTACACACATTAGCCTTACCTTCTCCTTTTTTTTCCCCAAACAAGACAAAAAAAATCCCCCCCCCAAAAATCCTTCCTCCATTCTCATTTTCTCCCCCCACCCTAAAACCACTGTATATATATATATTTAAATCTAATATTAATATATATATATATATATATTTATATATATTATATATATATATATAATATATATATATATATATATACTATATATATAATATAATTATATAATATATAATATATTATAATATATAATAAATAAAAGTATTATATTAATTATAATTATATATATATATATATATATATATATATTATATATATATATAGAGGTGTACCGGAATTCGGTCCGGCCGAATTCCGGCCGGAAATTGTGACATTCTTTCTTTCGGTTCGTCCGGCCGAATTTTGAAAAATTCGGCCGGAACTGAATTACTAATTATACTCTGAGAAAAAAATTTTTCCTTGGAAGTAGATTTATTTAATATAACCCATAGCCATCTTAACAAATTACTCATAGTAGCCTTGTGTATGCTAATTCATAAATCAGTTAGTATTATATAAATAAAGTTTACTCATATACCTCAAAATAAATATAGGATTATAAGATATACACATTAAATTCAAATTTAATTGGCCCAAAAGATATATAATATACTAATACATATATTATATATATATATAATATATATATATATATATATATATATTATACTAATTAGAATATATATAATATATATATATATATATATATATAGTATATATAATATATATATTATTATATATATATACTATATATATATATATAATATTAAAATAGTATATATATACTATATATAAGTATAATATATATAAGTATTTTATATATATATTATATATATATTATATATAAATATATATATATATCTATATATATAATAATATAAAAATATTATATAATATAATATTAATATCTATTATAGAAAAGTTACCCTTTCTCTTAAACACTTTTCAAATTTAAATTACTTCACCGACTATGAATTGGTGGTGAAGTAAAAAAAACTGTTCACCAGTATTGGGCGAATTTTTAAACGTTTTTCCTCAAAATATATTTCCTGCTTCTGAAAATGAAAATAATTCTCTAAATACTGACGGGGGAGACTGGAAAGAGAGTAATTTTTGGGCTAGTACTGCAATGTTTGGGAATTTAGCTTTGTTCACTTTTTGAGAGCTATAAAGCGGCTTTTTACCAGATTAGAAAAAATTGATGTTTCTCAACAAAAAATCTTCAATTTTCTTTAAGAATTTCGCCTTTTTAAGAGCACTGATTTTTCTTTTTTTTCCTTTTACACAACTGATCGCTGTCACTTTCACTTCTCAAAACTTATAAAAATCTAAATACTTTGACAGTAAATTCTTTGTATGATCTGAATGATTTTGAGATACTTGCAAATCTTAGTTTATTGAGATAAGTTTCGTTTCTGTAAAATGACTCATCGCCTGAAACCTCTCTGTACTGCTACTACTATCATCTCTTTCTACCTTCAATTATTTGCATATTTCTTCAAGCATCCATTGTTCTACTCAATTCTCTTATACATAGATCAAATAGAAGTCAGTATATCTTTGTCTACTACATTCGCATTTATAAAACAATTATCTTTGGTTTTTGAATAATGTCTATTGATTCTCTCTCTTCCTTTTATATAAAATCTAAACTCAATGCCTTCTTCAGCTCTTCTTTATTCTCTGCTGTCGTCCTCAGAGTTTGAGAGAATATGCAGTGAGAACCATTCTGTCCAATAATTTGATAATATAATTGGTTTTACCACAACACTGTTGGGAACTATGAGAAATGGTTGCAAAACCCTTAGAAGTTTTTCAAGTATTTGCCATATTAGCAGTCCAAAGTTTAAATGATGATTGTTCTATATATGTAAGCTTGCGAAGGTCTTTTTCAAAACACTTCATTCTTTCTAGAATCAAAACAACCACCCTGTATTTAAAACATCTGAATTGGCATAATGGTGCTTGCAAGATTGGATTCAAGTCTAGTTGTAGGTGCTTTTAAGTTCATTAACAGCTTAAAAACTGGAATGGTTGAAATGTGTACAAATATTCCTACATCGTTAATAATCACACTGGTTCTTTAAGAACATAAGGGCATCTTTAATAAATGAAGTTTATGTAATAAAAACAAGAAAACTTGTGTACTCCTCTAATTAATTCCAAGTTCATGTTATATGTTCCATCTCAAAGAATCAAATGGATTGTTAGGAGGAATTTTCCAATTATTTATCGTAATTTCAAAACTCATAGTGGAATTTAATTCCAGAATGAGAGCCAATACTCTGTCATGGACGTATCCCCAGTCCATTTTTTTTTCAACTCCGCGGTAAGGCCAGAGTGCCAATTTAAAGAAACTACCTGAGTCGTTTGAATATTTAGCTTCTCTATATTTGTAGTAATGATGTGTGATTCAGCCTTGATTAATTTCGATCACGTGACTCTCAATTGCCTGTATGAATTTGTAACATCTTTCTCTACAAATGATTTCTACTAGAAATTGAAGTATTTTGTTGTAAGATGGGCGTAAGTTCTATGACTTCCCTCCTTTCTGTGACTGTGCATGGCTGGTTACTCATTGCGATAAAATTCAGTATTTTTTCTGTGATTTGGGTCATTGATATGCCAAATCTTTTTTGGGGGAGAAACTCCTCCTCAAAGCTCACTTTTCACGCTTGGATCTGTTGCTCTTGTGTTCCCCCTGTTTCTACGATAAATACAAGTACTCTCCCTTTAGTATTACATTTTGGACTTCCAGTATATTTCTCTTCAATGATGATTTTCCATAAGTTCATGAAGTATTTTTTTGACTAAAATATATAGATTTATTTGAAGTTAATATAAATATTTTTTTTTTACATTTTCTTTATAGTTAAGAGGAAAGTTCATAAGAATTCCGTTCGGCGGAATTTCGCGAATTTTTGTGCTTCCCGCTTAATTCCGGTTCTGCGGCCGGAAAACTGAAAATTTCAGTCCGTACTCTCCCTAATATATATTATATATATAAGAGATATATATATATATATATTATAATATATATATAATATATAATATACAATATATAATATAGATATAATATATATATAATTATATATATATTATATATATATATATAATATATATATTTATATATATATTAATATATACTATAATATATTCATATTATATATATATTTATATATAATATTATATATAATATATATGCCGAGCTGAATTTTTAATTTATGGCTCGTAAACTGTTAAAAACCGTCTCGTTTACAACTTATTTTTTTAGTGTTAACTTGAGTATGCGGAAAATCATTGTAACTGTAAAGCCTGTAATTTTATTATATAAATTGATGATTAGCTACTTTAAAAATTTTAAATTGAAAAACTAAGTAAATAAATATATTAAAAAAAATATTGGTATCTTATGAAACCTATGAATTTCTTTAAACCCAGCTTGAAAAGGCCTCTAAGGTGGATTCACCCTCATTCGATAATAATAATAATAATAATCGAATAAGAATAATAATAATAATAATAATAATATATAATATATAATAAATAATAATATAATAAGTAAAATAATAAATCTTGAATATAGAAAGATTAATTCGTGTGACGTGAAATTCGAAGAGTCTTTCTACTTCATTAAATTGTTTATAAATAATTCCACAATAGGTTGAACAGTTACTCCTTTTGTGTAGTTTCTTCGTCATAGTATTTATCTATTTCTCTACTTAGCTAATAAATTGCTAAATTACACCAAAATTGAAGGAGGCGTAGAATGTATTTGCTTCAATGTTCTATAAAATTCGATATATATCAAAAAATTTTCTGATTATTCATCTCCCGCATTTTTTCCAATTTCGATAATAATTACATAAAACATCAGCTTTTTTCCCATAACCAATTTTTGGTCTAGGAGCATGGACCAATTGAACTATTATATTTCTACAGTTAGAGAAGGCATATAAAACCATAATAATATTTTCTAAAAAATACATATTCAGAAAATACCACACCGAGATTTGAAAGTATTACAACATTATATTTTTATTTTCTTAACTAAAATTGGATTCTGCTGACAAGATAACAACATATTAATGAATGAACTCTTCCACAGAAGAAGAGTAGATGAATGAATGAACTATTCCGTTCAAATTTCCTCGGATAACTGCTAAAGGCAATCAAGCAGAAAACCACAATATAAACATATCCTGTATAAAAGTACATTATACTATTTTCAGACAACAAAAAGTTCAAATTTCCTTTTTTATTAAATGGCACAATTTACGTATTCAAATTTATGTTCGATTTGAGAATAGATATTTTGTGTATTTCCATCTAACTAACACTTGAATAATGAGAATATTCAAACGATTCAACTCTTGCAAAATCCAATCAGAAGTCTAAGTGATCTTTAATATTGGACCTTGTGTTGAGATATATCTGAGATATCGAGATGAGGAGGAGGCAGAGATGGTATATAAGTTTACATTTATATATTTGGTGAATTGTATTAGCTTTTCACTGTCATGTCCCTACAGGCAGATCCAAAGTTTTATCTTGCACGTAAGCATTTTTATAGAGAGCAGAGCTATCTCATTGCCAGGTAATATAAATATATAATCTTTTAAAATCAATTCTTATAACAATACTATTATAATTCTCTTATATACAATGAAAGCTAGGAGAGGTCATGTAGGTTAAAACTAAAATTCTACTAATCGGTTTCACTTCCGCGCCTTCCTTAAGGCATTCACATAACTCACATAGGTCAAACTGTTATCGGCAGAAACGCCATCATCATTGGCATGAACCAAAAATGCAGTAGCGGAGTGTCAGCCAGCTAACATTCAAAGTCTTCTCTTTTGTAACTATATACAACAGACAAGACCTATAAAAACGGATCAAATTATCAATCTCTGCCTAATTTTAATTATTCCATGTAATTTGTAAATATATTTATTTTATATTATAATAAATACATACGTAGTTTTATTATTAATTTTATTATATTATTATTAATTATTATTTTAGTTATTATCTATATTATTATTATTTATTTATAAAAATTATGTAAAAAGATACATTTTTAATGACAAAAAATTCACTAGGTCAAATGTTTGAAAAAAATATTTGTCAGAGCTGTTAACTTTTATATGAGTATTAGTTAGTAAATTATGTATGATAGCAGGTTGACTATTATAACTATATCACATATGATCAGAAAATGAGACAATCTATATTTTCTAAAACTTTATCCTTGCTATATAAAACTTCTCTTTAAATACATGTTAGTATTTCAATATATCGAATGTCTTAGCCGTAACAAACTTGATTTGGCTATTCTTGTAGTAGAACTCATAATACCCATTTATGCATCTAATATTTACGGCATTAAAAAATTCCAGGATACACATAAGTATAGTAGAAACTTTCAATACAGTTTCCACAAGAAATCATAAACTAAAACTTATCAATTACTAGTGATAAATATTTAAATTATTTAAGGAGGTTATCATATGCAAAACATTTATCATTATATACATTTTAATATAAGTTGCCTCATTAACCTGTATAAGTATACAGTCAAAAAAATAATATTACACAACCTAGTAAATTTAAAAATGTATAATGAATAGATCCAGCAAAAGTATAGACTGGGAATAAAAAATATTAAGGACGAGTTCTGAGTCTAACAAAAGTATTTAACTAGAAAAATAGGCTAAAATATAATGAAATCAAATACAAAAGAACGTACATCGTGAAAGGCAGAATATATTAATCACACATTATAAATTCTTGTTATTCTTTTTATCCATAATAGAAGCTTGCATATCCAAAAAGAGATGAAAAAGAAGTAATTTGACTTAAATATGTATCGATCCTAATCTAATGCGATGCTGCTCTTGTTCCGTATATCGTTTATAATAGAATGTGCAAAGTAAAATGTATGTCACAGAGTCAACCTATCGCTCATTCTATCATTGACTGCCTTCGTAAATCCTGATTAGTAAATCATAATTAGATATCCCTTATTGGAACAGAGCATCTAATTTGGTTCAAGTGCACAGATTGTAATCTATATTTTAAATATTGAAAAGACCATGCTAAGGTCTCAGAAGCTCGAAGAAGTGAGCGACTGCTTTAGAAACAATTTGAAGAATACCACACAAAATCTATCAAAGAAATAAGAAATGTTGATATGCAAACGCGCAATCTCCTCCTTCAAGTTCAATGAAACATTCTGGTTCCCGATCAACAATAGTCTGAAGTTAATGGATTTAAATTTTAGTTTTTCTACTAATAATTCCAAAAGGATTCAAGAAGATGCACGACACGACTAAGTTATATTGCAGCCTACTCAAGAGATCCTTGAAGCTCATGCTTCACGATTCTATAGAAAAGCTATATCTCTCTTCAACATCCCATTTATACAAGAGGAATTGTTCAAGTTACCCCCCCCAGAAAAAATGCCTAAAGCGTTGTACAAGGTGTAAGCACCCTGAGAGACTAAGGGGAGAAAACACTGATAATCCTTAAAAAAAAAAATACGACCGAAATTTCGTTCTATTAACACTCGACGAGTACATTGACGCAAATAATAATTCCGTTACCTGATGAAAAAATATAATTTAAATGTCGAATAATACACCAATTAATTACCTTTCAGTGAATGAAATAAATATATAATTGCGACTTTCAATGGGTAATCTATCTTAATAGCATAAGAAACAGGAATAAATAAAATACAATTAAACCTTTATTAAATTAAAAAGAAAACAATATATTAAATATATAGCAGGTAAACTAACATAATTCAACTCGGCATGTAACATAAAACCTTGGACTCTATCACCACAACAAGGCTTTTGACTATCATATCCAACTAGGCTGTATCATCGATACACTAAAGCCCTGGGCTCTGATAGATATAGGATCTATCCAATTAACCCAAGGAAATGAGAAAAGTGAGAAAAAATGTAAGAGAAGTGACTAACATAAGAATGGTTACAGAAAAGAACTTTATCATCATATGATAGATGATCATCGAGTAATTCGTCGACGTTTTCCTTGAAAAATCATCAGGGCTGCTCTTTTTAATGGCATGGGGCGTCTGAATCTGCCAGAGATAAAATGGACATGCTTCAATAGCACAACTAAATCGCGGGATGTATCCACATTCAACAGATTGCTATAATTGCTATTGGGCACGCATGACGACCATTAATGATATTCTAAGAAATATGTATACCAATGAGTAATTTAATTCTACACGACGTCGCAAATTGGTCAAATTAAGTTGGCTCCCTCCGATTTGCTATATGATGATATTGTTAACCGAATATTAATAATGGATAAAGAGAGTCCGTGCTTTCCAAATCGAACTACGTCTAAACTCTCTCATACTTTTTCACATTAACAATATTTTAATAGTGTTATCGCTGGATGAAAAGGGAATAGTTGATGCAGAGTTTAGTTATAAAATAGATACCGTAAAAGGGAAATTAGAAATGTCCTCTGGATCTTTATATCCGAGATATGGACTATATCCTTCATATTTCATAGCTTATCTAACGTGGATTTAAAAAGAACGTAAATTGCAGTATAGCTAGTATCATCAACGTTCAATTAAAACAATCATAACAATCTTAAATAGTTTCTATAATACAACCTTTACGCTGTTATTATATTTCACTCATAAAGTTTGGATAAATATTGTTTTCGTTAATAGGAGTCGGATATCGGCAACCTCCAAATAGTGTTCAAAATCGAAAAGTCTGCAGACAAGTAATGTCAGAACCTCCTGAGGAACGAGAATTATCCAAAGTTAGGAGTCTAGAATTCGGTGACCAATATATTAAGCTGTCACAGGCGTGAATTCAACGTTTCGCCTGTACACCCGGGGGTCATCTTCCAGCTAACACTCAGAAACGGAACAATCTAGTTTTCATAGCAATTAAATTGGCAATAAATGAAAATCTTTGCATAGACAAAGTAAAAAATTACCAATAGAACAATGATAACTCAACCCAGCTTATGTGAAGTGAGAGTAAAGAGAGAGCACGTAGAGGCAGAAGATAGGATGAAGAAGAGAGAGAGAGATGGTAATAGAAAGAGAGAGAGACTGAGAGAAGGAGTAGCCAATAATGTAGAAGAAAGAAGTTAGCAAGTTATGTAACGATAGATAGAGAGAGAGCTATCTGTCCAAATTGAGACAAAAAGGAAAACCATTAGTAAGATATACTATGCGACACGTAATGCACTATGCGTTTTATATAAGGAACTGCTTGAAGCTTTGGTGTTATACAGTAGCACTAATTTGAAAACGATCCACTCCCTTTATAGGTTGTGGAAAGAATTTAGCGAACTTCTACTTTCACTAATTCCCTCCCTCCATTCTCTATTCAGAGTGTATAATATTACCTTAGCTCGCCCTCTGTCTGTGGTAGCCATGCCGCGACTTCCTAAACCTAGTTTCTTCCTCTAGAACTTCCCGTAGAGCGAACCGCATACAGTTAACTGCAACACTCGGTTCCTTACACACCGAAGTATAAACGTCAGCAACGTCCCCACTCGGAATTTGCACTTGCCCGCATAATCCACCCCCGCCTCGCATACTCATACCTCGGACACATCGTATTTACTCCTGCTGACTACGAGCCCACACTCACACACATGCACAAACACGCTCGCACATACAGCCGCACAACAACCGCACCTCCCCACACTCGCTTTCCAACTCCCGAAATATTCTTTCGACGTTCCTTCCCATCGAACTGGCCGCCATTTATATAACTAAAGTTCACCGCCAGGCCCCTCTATACCCTCTGATTCGACTACTCCAACACCCCACCAACCAACTTCTCTTACTCGCCACGCACTACCCCACCCCCCCACACCAACCCCACCCCTTTCTTCACACCAAAACCCTCGTACAAACACTTACACCCGAGAGCTTTCTCCAAGAACACTACCCTATCCACCCTCCCCCTGAAGTTAGTCCACACAGGCACAGCTCCTTACTGCTAAAGAGGACAATCTTATGACCGCCACCCCACTCACCCAGTATTGACACACTCCCATTTATCCCGACAACATCACACCCACCAACTTCTGCCATGAATCTACCTTACCCGTTGCCCACCCCCACGCACTCACGTTAACCTTCAAGTCGCAACACTTATTCCGCGAGCCTTCGCTCTCTGAAAGCCCCGTACGTCATCACTAGCTAAGGGCTATAAAACTCGCAGTCACCCCTAACCGAACGAAATCGCGACTCGATCAACAGCCCCTCTTTCAAACCGACGACGATACTCTCACACCTACCACGCCGAGCCTCCACACCACCCTCCCTCACCGTCCCAGCCCCACCACCCTACACCCTTCTCACGACATTTCCACCTCATCTCAAGCTGTCCTCGCCCAAGCTGGCGCTGCACACTCACTCAACCGCAGTCAACACTATGTCTCGCACACACCGATCGCTCTCCGCACCTCTCAACTAACACATATCTCGTTCTGCCTCATCACGCACATCCTCTCTACTGAACACTCTCTCGCTCTAAAAGCTTTCCTAACACCACACAACAGCACGACCACAATTCCACCCCACGCCACACCCACTATCCTCGTGCTCCCAGCTCCGACACCGCTGCGCACAACTACATCCACGCACCTACACGCCCTCCTGGACGCTCATCCTCCGCCCCATCACTTCCACCACACCACACCCCACCCCCGCTGCCCCCATACTCCATCGCCCTCTCACCCTATCCACTCGATAACCAGCACTCTAGGAATCCTACCCACTGCACACGCCACTCATGCACACTACAACACACAAACACTCACCGACTACTCCTTACACCACATAATCTAAACGCCCTGCTCCTCCACTCCTACTTCATCATCCTCACATGACCCACAAAGTCAACCCTCGCACTGGAACTCCCACGCTCATCACACCCACTCACTACTCCCACGCTACAATACTAAAAAAAACACTACACACTTCCTACCTCCGCTCTCTCTCCCGCATACCAATCAACACATCCACTCGATCACTCACGCCAACCACACCTCAACGAGACACATACATACCGCCATACACACAACACACACTTATCAGCATCACAATCCTTATCAGCTCAGTTATATAACAACCTACTCCCAGCTCAACTACAAACACACTAGCTCTCACCCAGCTCTCGCACACTCAAATAGCCTATCACTCTCCTACTATCAACACACCAAGCTGCTAGAGAAAGCACCGATGCAGCAGCCGCACGACCAGCACGTACACACAGAGAAGCCAGCTCACACTGCACGACTAACGAGCCAGCACGAGACCGTACTACACAGCGACGCACCCACACCCACGACCACGCATATCAGAGCACCGCATACGCACATACTAGACTCACTGATATCGCTCAGCTGTAGCACAATTCGCAAGACTGCACTCTCCGCCACCCACGACGCAACTACGACCATCCCAATGAGATAGTTAGATAATATTGATAGTCAGAGTTATAGTTAAATAAGTAGGAGATGTGTATTAGTTAATGAATTTTAGAGAAGAAGTGTATGCAATTGATAGAGAGAGAGAAGAGAGAGAGAAATAGAGACATATGTAATATTTGAATATTTTAAATAATTATTATTACTATCGTTATAAATTTTTTAGATAAGTTATATTTATTCTAATTATATTTACAATACCACTTCACCTCACCGCCCCCCACTCTCCACCTCCACCCCACTCACGCGATCAATACTACTAAGACTCCTCTCAATCAATTCCTATCACATCACTCAACTTCAGACTCACTCACCGACATCTCTACATCTATTAACACTTACACCTCTCTATTACTCATCCATCTCCACCATTCCTAACTCTTAATACCTACATTCCTCCACAATCTACTCACATTAATCTCCAACTCCATCTCTCTCACACTATCACCCCCTCCACTCATCACTCTATCCACTCATCACCACCTCATCTCCACTCCACATCTCACTCACTTCTCCTCCTTCACTCTATCCACACTCACCTTTCACTTACTACACTCTTCCTACCACCTCACCACACTCACATTCACTCTCACTAACTCACCTACCTCCTCCCATCCTTCTTTACTACCCCACTACTCTCCACCTTCCTAACTCCTTCCATCATAAACTTCTTTTATCCTCACCCCTCCACTCCCATCGACATCTCACTCACATATATCACTCTACCTCACTCACATACTCCTCATCCTCTACACCTCTTAGGGCTCACCCTCCTTCTCCTCTTCGCACACTCTGCGGAGCTCTCCACCTACCTACACCATCACTCAGCACTCCACTTCCACCTCTCCCTTACTCCTACCCCACTACACAACTCATCCTCACATTACACCTTAACTCACTCTTCACTCACCTCTAATCACATCACTCTCTATATCTAACAGCTTATACTTACCTATCACTTCACTCAACTTCATCACATAATATAGCTCTACATCCCATCCTCATTTCAACACTACTCTATCATATCATTATCTAATCTATCTCTTTATCCATCTTCACTACATTCTCACTACTAATATACCTATTCACACTCATCCCCTAACTATATCTTCACTTACTTCATTCTATCTATTCTTATACTACTCTACCTCTATTCCATTATCTCACTTACTACTTATTCTATCAACTATCTTCACTTCCTCCACCTTTCATTGATTTGCTAAGTAATGAGGAGTATGATCCGAGAGAGAGAAGAGAGGAAATTATTAGATAGATAGATGTATAACTCGAGTCATGCCAAGATTTAAATTGAGAGTAGCATAGTAAATATACGTATATTATTGATTCGATTAGTGAATCTATGGAGTTATAGATATAAGATAGACATTACTGCGATAAGATTGCGGATTAAGACTACGATCTATGTCGTTTATGTATAGATAACATAATAAATAAGGCATGTGAAATGACCCCTCCGAAATTACTCAACTTTTATGTGAATAATTGGTCTATATAAGTTGTTCGCTTTTATTGGTTCACAACATCGCTATTTTCTATCAAATTTATCTTAGTTACTCTCGATTACCTATCCTTGCAATATATTGTAACTCGACGGACAAAATAATTATAAATATCCATTTGGCACAATAGATATAATAAATTACTATATTGAATATTTTTAAGTTAATTTTTACGGGTATATTATTATTATTATTAGTTATTCATATTATATTTTAATAATGGAATTATTTTCATTAGAAGATTTTTCTATGATAATCATTATAATATTATTAAGGAATTTAGACTACAAATATATTTATTAGAAAATTTGAATATTACTAATATACATTTAATTACTTACTAGAGATCTGGTTTATTAATGTTAATGTAACAGTTGATTTCTATCTTCGAATAATGCATTAATTCAAACTATTTAATTAATAATATCGTATAAAGAATATAAAATTAATTTATTTTATTTTTCAATAAATAAATAGATTATTAATTATTTTTATATTATATGACTATAATTGATTAATTCTTATATGTTATTTTCATTTGACTTCATTGGATATTATTATTACATTTAATTCTCTCTGGAAATATTAATATGTGATCTGCTAATTAACTCATCAATTATCAATTCATTATCATTATGTTGTAAGTTTATAATTACATTTAATTATGTACATGGTTCTTAGGAGTTATTATCTCCAATCATTATTTTATTAAATCATTTACTTCATGTAACTAATCTATAGTTACTTTCCATTCAACAACAAAACACTTTCCTTATAGATAAGAACACTATTTTTATCACATATGATTTATGCAAGAGATTGGACTAACTATTAAATACTTCTCCTCAAAAGTTAAGGACACTATAAACGTACTTATGATTATAATCATGAATTGTTTCTTTTAATTTTTGATCGTTTAACTACGTTTAATTTTCTTACCTATTCACAACCCTTCGTTCATAGATAGATGCTAAATATGTAATATCTTAGTTTCAGTTTACTGGTTTATTTTTACCTCGCTGTCCTGCGTTATTAATTATCAAATCTATTTTTTTGTCTATATATCTTCTATTTATTTATTATTATTATTGAGAGTATTATTGACTATGATATTTATTAATGATTGTTTGTTAATTAGTTTATTTTAGTACTAACACAGTATATCGTTAATTATTCTGTGTCATTTAACTTTATTTATACAAATTCTATTTATATATATTATTGATACATTTGTATTTTAGATTAATTTTGAATTGTACTTATTAAACCTTTGCACCCACACCACAAATCGGTTATATGAGAATTTAGTATATGAGTACATTGTAATTTAATGAGAGTAATTATAAATATACAATCTGATGACTAATAATACTATATATTATAATTAATATTATTAATTATTATTTTATAGATATTATTTAATTTCATCTTAGTAACAATTTTCATATTAATTACCCAGTACTACGTTAATTTAATATTAAGGACAACGTTTACTAATTATATTAATTATAAAATATTCCTATTAGCTATATATTTATATTAACTAATAGTACTATTTTCCTATTATCTTATATTATTATATTATTGAGTTTACTTATTAATGGGTTAAATATAATGGAGGATATCTACATTTGTAGAATGCATTAGTGCAGCCAGATATTTATACCTATATAATTTATAATTATATATATTGTATATAAATCTATATATCCACTTATTTTTAACTGCGCCGTGTCACTGGTCGAATCAACAATGGTGTTGCAAATTTACAAGTAGGAGAGTTAGTACCTAATGGTATTCAAGCCCCCTTCCACAGATACGAGTTAGGTAGTTAAGATTAATGAGAGAATTACTATTTATTATTTATAAGTATAAGGATTATTTAGTTAATATTTTTCCATGATGTTGCTCCAAGTCCTAGTTTTGAAGTACATTTCGTATGCTGCTATTTTAGTTTTGAAGTAAAGTATTATATGATATTCGCGTCATAAAATTGTGAGCATGTAAAGGCAGTAATCTTCACTTTATTTTAACGATTATGTACTCTATTTTACTGTATTTTATTCTCATCAATCCTTATATTATGTGTGGGATAGTTCAATAGAAGAATTTCAATTGTATTTTATTATTCGTTATTTGAATTTAGAATCTTTGTGAGTAAATTATTATTAATAACTTATTTTTAAATCTCAAAATCACATCTATAAGTTCTTCCTGATGAATTCTAAAAATCTATGAAAGGCCTGTTGCGTATATTTTTATCTTCCTCATGCGTATTATTTTTATTTGCTTAAGTATTAGGTAAACGTCAAGTTATTAGTATCTAATATTTTAATTATAAAAGCGTATGGATTATTCATTAATAAGAGAACGAGAGTTGTAAAATCTCAATTCGCCACTCATACCTTATATATACCCTATGAATATATGAGTAATAGCTATTAATGAACTCACGTAGTTAGTCTCATGTAGGTATAGACTAAAAATAACCTCTATTAAATATTAAATATAAATAATTAATAAAATAGCAATAAAATAATTGATAGATAATAGTATAATTAGAATATTATTTAGAGAGGATATTAGGTTATTTTGGATAGTCAATAAAATAGTAGCTTCAAGTACCTAGAATATAAGTAATTGAGATAAGTTAATTATACGTAAATATAATATACCAAAATAGTATGTACACGTAGGAAGTATATTATCAGATACAAATAGAAATCAACGATATAACATTTTTCATGGGCATTCTTTAAATATGTAACTATACTATAAATAAATTAAAGGTTCCCATAATTAGAGTAAGTATACTCACATTATAGTCAGTAAGCTAAATATGTTCAATAGATGTTAATATTATCTAGTTAGTGTAATAATTTACTCTACAAATAATAGATAGATTAAAAATTAAATATATTTTAATGAATAGAGACGAATTTAGTATTTCCTAAGGGTTAAAAATATTGGTACCCTATCTAAATAATAAAGTTAATGTTCGCAAAATACTGTAGGTATTAGTAATAATTATAATACATTGTTATAATATCTAATATTAAAATGTGTTCTTATATAATGGTATAAAATGGTATTTCATTACTGGTTCTCACCACACGACGGCTAGGTGGTGCATATATGAGATAACATATAAAAAGTATAAAATCGAATTCTATGGTAACATATAAATGATTATTTCACCAAAATTATTATTTCACATTTAAGTGTAAGAGTATTAGATTATGAGTATAATTAAGAGTGTATAGATAGATATATATTATATGGATAAGTATAAGTGAGCCAGATACAAGGTCACTACGATAAAATATGAGAAATATTATCATATATCGCTATAAGTATAATAATATATTTATATAGTATACACGTAATCACAAAATATATATATATCAATATCATACACTATTCTTTATTTTGAGTAAAGATAACCAAATTCTACTCCAAACCTTTGCCTAGAATTAGTTAATCAATCAACGTAACATAACGTATTAAATTAACATGCATAATTCGTTGCTTCTATTCTGTTCACACAATTAAGGTTATCCTCTCCTTGATCACCGATTTTTATAAATAAATACATAAGGTTAATGAATTATATACTTATTAAGATAAAGCATTATCTATTCAAAAGTGCATCCGGATTTATACGGAGGAATTGCTATAAGCATGTTAATCTAAACACCGATATAAGAAAATATCATAAAGTAAATCTGAATTTAATATAGAAATAGTAATAGATTAGAATATTAAGGATATAGATAAAAGTATAGTCACAATATATTATCAATAATTAAAGTAAATATATAAAGATATGAATATAAGATAATAAATATGATAATTATGATATATATAGTACATCTAATATTAAATATGAGAAATATATATATGAATTAAGAATAGAATTAAGAATATAGATAATTATATATAATGAGATATTATTAATTAGTAATATATATATTTTGCATTATATATTGATAAATATTAAAGTGAATATATAATTAAAATATGAGTAATTAAATATATATATATATATATAATAATATGTATTTTGAAAGTAGCAATTCAATTATATACGCAATATACACTATGTTATCCCTTGGAACTAAAAAGAAGTATAT
This sequence comes from Trachelipus rathkii, assembly GCA_015478945.1. NCBI lineage: Eukaryota > Metazoa > Arthropoda > Malacostraca > Isopoda > Trachelipodidae > Trachelipus > Trachelipus rathkii. The sequence goes on from JABUQX010091165.1 coordinate 25,433, forward strand.
AAAATCATATAAGTAGATTTATGATGAAAATATATTTATATATCAGTTAGTTCATATTCTAAAAAATTACGGTATAATCGTTTTCCGAAATACAATGTTTACATCCTCACGAAAATGATACAAAAAAATTAGTGACATTCAAGATTATATTACTCACTCTATCACTCTCTCTATTACTTCACATCTCTCTCAATATTATTACTAATCTCAATACCTATCTCTCTTCAACTAGTATATCTATCTATCTATTCTCTATCTATCTATCCTATATATATATATCACTTCTAATCATATCATCTCTCGGGTGCTATTATCCCGGTGTATTCTGATTCAGCGGACCCCGGTTGTTATTCACTAGGCCTTCTCCTGATAGCCATCCCACACCACTTGTGTGATTATTCCGCTTCTTCTGTTTGCCTTAACATGTCTAGTTCTTCTTCAAACTACGTCTTCATATCTCGGCTTGATGATTGGCGAACCGACTTTATAACGATCAGTTTATCTGTCAATGGAAGTCTAGTTTGTTCCTCAAGGTCTGTTCTCTCAGCCTACTTCTAGATGTCTTATTTCCTCTTATATAATGATTAATAAATTCTCATAACCGATTCACACTCTATACTCTACTCCACCTCCTATTCATGGCTAGAATTTTGTACTCGACCTCCTATTTATTCTTCTTGCAAGTTCGTGAATCTATTCCATAAAGTAATGGCTGTCGGAGCGAGTCTCTCGCTTCTTTTCGACTAAGAGTTTATATGCAATTTCTCGCCGCTCCGCAGTCGTTAACCTCTTCCGAAACTAACATTCTCGCTGTCTGGATAGAATTTCTCTGGATGGGGTCGAATTACTCAACCTTTGAGTGAAATATTCCAATTCTCCTACCATAAGACAACCAACCAAAATACTAACATATGGAGTAACATTATTTTGCTTTTCCCTTCTTAAGATGACCGAAACTAAAAACTTTCCTAATTTCTCAATTCCTCTAGAAAAGTGCACTGAGCTCTTCCACTTCTTCTCTCTCTTATCATCATATAGAGCATCCTTGAGCACTTACACATAGTACAACAATTATATAATATATGCTCTTGGAAACCATCACACTCACAGATGGTTTGTCATAGGGCGTGAGCCTCAAAGAAAACTGGGAGGAAAATGTTTCTGGAGTTTAAACTGGAGAGATTCTCCGTCGCAGTCACATAAGCAGTGATCTCTTCATACCTGCTAATCAGATCAGTTCTAGTAATCAATTTCAGCTATACTAACTCGTGCTCTTCTCCTTAATTCAAACTCCCTTTATTTTTGAGATTGCTAATCATTTACCGTGTGAGCGAGGGAAACGATCTAGTTCATCGCACGAACTCATTATATAAGAGAGATCTCAGTCAATACGTGCCAAAAAGGTTTTCTATATTATTATGTCTCGTACTGTATCTCAGTGTCAGCCTTTGACCGCTATTTTTGGCACGGCGTTGATGTATATATGATACCATGATGTGCATGGTGTTCTGGGAAATTTTGAGTTCCACATTAGTCCTTTTCCTTAGGTGGTCATTTTTTACTACAGGTCTACTCATGGTCTCTTCTAGCTTGTAGCGCAACTGGCAGTTGCTGCTTGTAGGCGGACAATCACGACGCATACTCACTATCCGTTATACCTCTGAGCGCTGCTAGCACAAGGGAGCTGGTATGTGTCACCAGTACTACATTTGAAGACATAATTCAAGTTAAATAGACTATCAAAAGGTTTCGATAGTCTTTTATAGAGTGCTTGATATTTAGTAACTCTTGTAAAGGTCTAGTTTCGCTTTCAGGCTTCAAATCATGTCTTTCACTACCTACACGTCTCGGTTTCTTGTGGAATTCTCTCTCCATCGCGTAAACTTGTCATTCCTCTTGAGATATATTAATCTCGGCTCGATTTCAGAAGCGCGTATTGCGTTTCACTTCCACTGTGTAAATTTTGGTGCACTAGAATAATATGTAAGTGAGCTCTGAGGCCAACGTGGAGTGGAGTGCTGCACATTGTGTACCCTATAATAAAATATACAAAACATTTATATAAGAAAAAAAGATAATATAATATAACGTAATAAATAAAGAATTATAATCGACGAAATATCGGTCATTTTAAGCCGAATGTTCGCTATTAGCCGATTACGTGTGAGTTGCAAATATTACCATCTGTGTACTCTCCTTTGGCACAGCATCATTAAAAGTCTGAATAAAAAGGTCTTATTCCTGATCCCTTCAATACAGTATAATCTTTCCACAATTTTGCAAAGATATGACTTTCTTTATCAACTAAGCAAAATAGAAATTATGTATGAGCGTTACTGAACGGTTAAAGGCCTTTGACTATCACTTCGATCTACTATCTTTACTGAGATTATACTACAATAATTATAGTTATGATCAGTTAAAATAGGCGTTGTTTTTTTTTAGGGCTTCTAATTAATCAGTTTCTTCATGGTTAAAAAGGTAGAATAAAATAAGTACTATATATACCAAATGGACAATACAAGCGAGATATATATTATATATTGATACCTTGTAATATCGACTATTCTTAATTAGCTCTTGATATTAGTCATTTTTCGTTTTCCTATTACTAGTGATCTTTAATAAGAATTATCTAGCATTATGTTACTTTATCTTAACATAAAGTTTCTAAAGAAATATGATTAGGGATGTAATTACTAGAGGAATAATTTGGAAAATTCCTACACCAACCCTTAATGTTATACTTATTTCATATAGAGTATGTTCATAATTATATATATATTGTGGTAGGATGACATTTGTCAAATTTAAAACCACTAATTAATAATAGAAGTTCGTGTTATATTAATCATTTAAAATTACTGTACAGAGAGGGTGCCTTTCATAATTCTGTCTACGTATTCTCTGTGCAGTCGCATTGTGAGACACAACACAGTTGTTAAGCTTTGATATGTGAGAGTAACTTTTGTCATATAACGATGCGGCAATAGCTTTTAATGAAACTCTCCAGATAGACTCTTATAAGAGGTAGTGGACACTACGGTTTTCGTAGCGCGATATTCTTTAAGTAAGTAAATGCTGTAACATAATCTAATATGAGTGGCAGAGACTTCTCACATTTGTTATAGTTGCTCAACATAAAGTTAACCGGAGTATCGTGTAGCGAGGGTGATCATTGGAGGCGTGACCTGTCTTGTTATGGAATGAAATACTGTTCAATTGGTAGTTCAAGAACAACAACACTTGTCGTGTTCTCACATGGAGATCCACCAAATGTCTACACGTGGGTAAATGTCATCATGAGGAACAGTAATATTATCTATTGAGGCTCGGTACTTTATGCATGAGCGAGACTATATACTAGCTTTCTGTTGTGCGGTGCGTGCAGAGACGAGCTAGCTCCGAGTGGAATCAAAGTGATCTTACTCAAATGTGTCTAATTGAGGACTCTCAGAGCCAGAAGCATATGTATATCGATACTTCTTCGGTTCTCTCTGAACGTTACGCAGAATGACAAACCCCCCCTCGCGATTATGATGCCACGTGCGCTCCACCGTGGGGTACAATGGCACGAGTAGACGTGAAAGCAGTGGTTCGTGAACACCGAGTACGGGACGCTGTTACATCATCGAATGGAACAATACTTAGTAAAAGTTAAGATAACGGCGTATACCTGCTAACGGTGTCTCCAGGTTTTAATCAGTCGATTCAAATAAGGATTGACTCACACGGCAGTCACTTATATGTATTTTTATTAAATGTTTTTTGTAACTATTATTAATAATTTAGTAATATAACTTTATAACGTATACTATTTTAATAATTTATCGAGTACTATAGCTATAATAAAACCTCACTAATATTTACGGTATGTTTGCAAACTTAATAATATTACGTTATATTTTACTGAGTCCTTACTCTTAATCCATTCATTATTAAATCATATAAGTATAAAGGCCAAAAAAAAAGAATCTCACCATAAAGCATATGGGTGAAAAACTTTATTATAGTCAATATAACCAGCTATTATATATACCCGAGATATCAGATTTTATATATTGATATTTTTGTTTTATTTAGTTTTATTGTTATTTTAAATAATAATATTTTATCTAGTAAATATGATCCCTATAAATAAAACATTCACGTTTAGATATATAAGCAAACTTAGAATGAATTATCTAAAATAAATATAGTTAGGAGCATTTTTTTTAACCGAATCGTGCACTGCAATACTATCATATATAACTTTTAGCATTATTGCGCAACTTTTTATTTATACTGACAATAGTTATCTGCATAACTCTGCCTGTTTTGTTGTCAATAGTTTGCATTAGATGTAGAATCGGGGGTTCCTCGCTTCTGTCCGCATCGCCCGTAGGACCAAGCTAGAGGGCCGCATGCCGAGGACTATATTTGCTCCCAGGTCTTTGCCTCTACTCGCGCGGGTGATTAGTACGTGGCCTCGGAGAATACTCAACTGCAGCGATCATACCTTTGAGATAGCCTTGTTGGTTATTTTGAGGTCAGTTCCGTCTGCGAGGAGGTGAGTGTGAGTTCAGAAG
>JABUQX010091165.1:35000-42500 GCA_015478945.1 Trachelipus rathkii
GTGGAGAATATACTACGAAAAGTCAACGGAAACCAATCACTCAATTGTTTAAAACGGCTTATAAACATTATTTTAAGTGTGCGTTGGGTGACCAGGATAAGCCATGGGCCCCACACATAACATGCATTAGATGTTATGTTAAATTAACCCAGTGGTTAAAAGGTGAAAAAGCGCATTTGCCCTTTGGAGTGCCGATGTATTGGATGGAGCAAAGGAATCATATACAGGATTGCTACTTTTGCTTAACAAATGTATGTGGCTTCAATTCAAAAACTAAAGCAAACATTGCCTATCCGACAATTAACTCAGCCAGGAGACCAGTCCCCCATAATGATGAGAACCTACCGATTCCTATAGCACCAGCTTCTTGGAAAGAGGTTCCTGACTCAGATGAAGATTTGTTTGACTCTAATGCTGGAGCATCGGGTGCTGCAGATATGCCATATATCCCAGACGAATCAAATGCAACACCACACATGATTACGCAACCGGAACTAAATGATTTAGTACGAGACCTGTATTTGTCAAAACAGCAAGCTGAAATCTTAGGTTCACGCCTGCAGGAGTGGAATTTGTTAGATCAAAAGGTTAATATTAGTATATATAGAAATAGAAACAGGAATTTAGAGAAATATTTTACAAAGAGTAACTTAATATGTTCATGTTCCGATGTTAATGGACTTATGCGTGAGCTTGGTATTCCGTATTTAGATGGTGAATGGCGCTTATTCATAGACGCTTCAAAAACTAGCCTAAAAGCCGTCTTATTGCATAACTCAAACAAGTTTCCCTCAATTCCGGTTGCGCATGCTGTTGGAATGAAGGAAACCTATGAAAGTATGTCCGAAATATTGAAGGCTATTAAATATTATGACCACACATGGCTTATCTGTTGTGATCTGAAAGTTGTTGGACTCCTTCTTGGTCTACAGGGAGGATTCACCAAACACTGTTGTTTTTTGTGTTTATGGGACAGCCGGGATACTAAGCAACATTACGTACGAAAAACATGGAGAGAAAGAGATACATTTACCCCGGGCAAAGAGAATGTTAAGTATAAGCCCCTTGAAGATCCTAAGCGAGTTATTTTACCACCATTACATATTAAACTTGGATTGATGAAGAATTTTGTGAAGGCCATGGATAAGGAAGGAGATGGATTTAAATATTTATGTGACGTTTTTCGTGGCTTAAGTAACGCTAAATTGAAAGAGGGCGTTTTCGTCGGACCGCAGATTCGACAACTACAACGTGACCCCGCTTTTGACAAGAAATTAAACCATGATGAACTATCTGCATGGAATTCCTTCAAAGACGTTATTACAGGCTTCCTTGGAAACAAACGAGTTGAAAATAGCGATCGTATAGTAGAGAGGTTGCTAGTTAATTACAAGAACTTAGGCTGCAGAATGTCACTAAAAATACATTTTTTTACATTCTCATCTGACATTCTTTCCACCAAATCTCGGGGCAGTAAGGATTAACAAGGTGAAAGATTCCACCAAGATATACAGCAAATGGAGAAACGTTATCAGGGCAGATGGGATGAAGCAATGATGAGTGATTACTGCTGGTTTCTGAAATAGAGAAGACTCTTCAGAACATAAAAGAAAAAGTAGTTATCGAAAGTTCAATGTGGCACAAATTCAGGAAAATTAAGGTAAATATATATCATTTTTATGTGGTAATACATTATACACACATGTTTTATTACTCGTGACATCATAACTCTGTAAATTTGAATATAAAATTAATTAATTTTATAATCAAGTTTAATAATAATAATATATCTTTGTTACAACATACGCATATTCCGAGGTATTATACCTTAACTTTGGAAGCTTGTAACTCAAAAACTATACGTGATACAAGAATTCTAAAATCATTTTCGGAATCTGCATGAAAAATACGTATAGTTTCACCTAATTTTATTTCAGTTACGAAAAATTTCCCAAAATTTGTTTACCAGTGTTATTGATTCTTGTTATTTATTTGATTTACTGGTATTTTTGGGAATTATTATTGACTCTTTTTATATATATTTGATTTACTGGTATTTTTGGGAATTACTGTCGACTCTTTTTATATATTTGATTTATTGACATTTTGGGGATTATTATTGATTCTTTTGTTTATTTAATTTATTGATATTTTTGGGAAGTATATTGGCTAGCCAGGTTAGGAGTTTGGGTATTTATTGGGTGTGTACATTGAACATTGTTATTGACATTCTTATACGTGTTGTAAATATATTGCTAAAAATCTGTTGCCTTATTTCTGGACCCTTATTGAAGACAGGAGAACCATATTGACCTCCCGATAGTACGGTGGCTCAGACTGATTCAGTGGGATCGGTAACAATATATATTATATATATATATATATATATATATATATATATAATTACATATATTAATAAATATTTATATATATAATATATATATATATATATATATATATATATATATATATATATATATATATATATATATATATATATATATATACTTTACTCACTCATATATATTATGGTGGACTGATATTGAATGAACAACTAAACCTCGTTTGTCAAGGAAAGTGAAAGTCATGGAAACTGGTGTGTGATATTGAAAACCGTCATAAGTGTCTCTAACCTGAAATATAATGGATCGCTTTTACCTGGAACGTGATCCTAACCTGGAATATTTTGGATCGCTTTTACCTGGAACGTGATCCTAACCTGGAATATTTTGGATCGCTTTTACCTGGAACGTGATCCTAACCTGGAATATTTTGGATCGCTTTTACCTGGAACGTGATCCTAACCTGGAATATTTTGGATCGCTTTTACCTGGAACGTGATTCCAACCTGGAATATTGTGGATCATTTTTACCTGGAACGTGATCCTAACCTGGAATATTTTGGATCGCTTTTACCTGGAACGTGATCCTAACCTGGAATATTTTGGATCGCTTTTACCTGGAACGTGATCCTAACCTGGAATATTTTGGATCGCTTTTACCTGGAACGTGATCCTAACCTGGAATATTTTGGATCGCTTTTACCTGGAACGTGATCCTAACCTGGAATATTTTGGATCGCTTTTACCTGGAACGTGATCCTAACCTGGAATATTTTGGATCGCTTTTACCTGGAACGTGATCCTAACCTGGAATATTTTGGATCGCTTTTACCTGTTCAGATAGTCTGCCCTGGTTATTTGGTGACTTTATTGATGGTCATGGATATTATTATTGATTTTACTAACATTTATGCTACTGATATTTTGAAGGGATCATTATTGAATATTTAATTTATTTAACTTATTGACATTTTTGGGGGTTTATGATTTATTATTTGATTTATTTAATTTATTAACATTTTGGGGGTTATATTGGCTAGCCAGATAGGATTTGTTTGGGTATAAAGATTGGCTTTTACTATTGCTATTCTATATGTACTTTAAATATACTGCTAAAAACCTGTTGCCTTATTTCTGGACCCTTATTGGAGACTGGAGAACCATATAGACCTCCCGCGTGTACGGTGGCTCAGACCGGTTCATTGTGTCCGGTAACAATATATATATATATATATAAATATATATATATATATATATATATATATATATATATATATATATATATATATATATATATATATATATATATATATATATATATATATATATATATATATATATATATATATATATATATATATATATATATATATATACATATAAATATATATATATATATATATATATATATATATATATACAAAGATACATATATATATATATATATATATATATATATATATATATATATATATATATATATATATATATATATATATATATATATATATATATATATATATATATATATATATATATATATATATATATATATATATATAGTAGTGATGGGACATCCGCGCCTCCCTCAGCCTTTTCGATATGAAGGAATAGAGTTATAGGTCTGAAACTTGGAATATAATCTATGTATGGGATAAGCTCGAATCCGTGTAAATTTCAAGTCTGTAGGATGTATATAGAGGGGGGTCACCCCCGAGAGCGTAGCCGCTACGCCCGCGTTTATACCCTTTTGGCTTTCCAAACCCGAGATTGAGTTAAGCCTAACGAGAGTTAGGTTCGAGCGTGATGACGTAATCTCGTCGGAGACGAGATTACGTCAGTGCGCATTATTATTATTATTATTATTATTATTATTATTATTATTATTATTATTACGTCGAAGAATCAATTCCCGAAGGGAATTGATTCTGAGTCGAAAAACGATTCCTGTAAGGAATCGTTTTTTTTACGCACTCCGACTCTGTATTCCACCGCGGTTACTTCTTCGCATCCGGTTCCGACTCCGACGTTGAGAGCCAGCCTGCCTCCGACTCCGAACTTATCGTATCGTGCTAAAATTTGGAGGATGGTTAGATGATGAGGTAACCTCATTGTATACGAAGTTACGTCCCCGTGGGTCCCCCCGAAGGCCATGTTAGGCTTAACGTATTGGGCTAAAATTTGGATGTGAGCTATATGATGACGTAATCTCGTCGGAGACGAGATTACGTCCCTCTGCGTCCCCCCGTAAGGGGGGACGCTGCCCCCTCTAAAAATTAAAATAATCTTAGAAGATTGAAACTTGGAGAAAGGATAGAGGAGTTGGAGTCAGAGACGGAGTTGGAGTCGGATTCGGCTTCGGGGTCCAGGGACCCCACCGGAGGGGGTCTCAGTTTGAAAAAAAAAAAAAAGAAGAAATGCATGGAATGCAAAACAGAGGAAGAAGAAGAAGAAAGGAAGAAGAAAGGAAGGAGGAGGAAAAGAAGAATGAGGAAAGAGGATGAGGCTGAGAAGGAGTCTGAGGAGTAAGCACAGACACCGGTGTAGGAGCCGATGCGGTGCCTAGTTAATAAACAGTCGTATAACAACAATGTTGGTGTCTTTATATATGTTATTGGATCTGTAGATTTCGAAAATAATGGTTTCAGAACCATCAAGAAAAATAAATAAATAAATAAATAAATAAAATTTCTTATTCTTTTTGTTTATAACTTACAAATTTACGTTTTTACATACCCTAAATCAGTAAATCAAACCACCATCCAGCCACCATCCTGCCACCCTCCTGTCCATCCTTGATCTATTGATCTATTGATTCAAGTCACATTTCGAGTATCATTTTGGATAAACATAACATAAAATCAAGTTCTTTATACAAAGATCAAACAATATATGCTGACGTAACAAAGTTTTCACATTAATAAAGCTTACTTAGCATCATCTGAACTATGAATATAACCCACAACGACAAACCTAACACATCTTAAACAGGAATAAATGGTTAACGTTAACAAAGTTTCACACTTAACACCAGTAAAGTAACTAACATAACATCCAAAAACGTAACTTATTCACACTTTGTCAAACATGTCTCTAACATAGCAATGTTAATTTTACATTAACATGGTAATATTTAACAAAAATTTACTATAACCTTGTGTAATTATCATACAGACCTGCGAAAGTATGCTAACGTAGCAAAGTTTTCATATTAATAAAGTCAACATAACATTACCAGAACTAAGAATATAATATACAACGACAAACCTGACACATCTTAAGCAAGAATAAACTGCTAACATTAACAAAGGTCCAAACTTATCAACAGTAAAAGTAACTAACAAGACTCACAAAAACATAATCCATTCATACTTTATCAAACATATCTCCAACATAGTAATATTTTACAAAAAATTTAGCATAACCTTACCTAACCAGCATAATACCTAATGGGTAATGGCAAACAAAGTAAAGTTTTTACTCTCTGTAAAGCTAAACTATGAGCATAACGTACTTAACACACAACGGCTACACGAATAAACAGCCAGCCTCAACATCTTAAACAATAAAGCGTACATAAGGGGACAGTAAAACATGTTTTCCGATGTATAACATTTATTTTCCAATAAAAAGAACATTAAATAAATAAATACATTCATACATATAAGTTTTTATTTTAAATATATTAATCCATCTAATCAGGGGGACATAGGATTCTGTATAAATTGAGCAAGTTCTATATGTTTCTCCAGAGATTCAACACCATCTGAAAGGATGTAAGCATAAATACAACCTGCGGCACTAAACCATTTTTCTGCATATTTCGGTTCAACAGCACTCACTCGCTCACGCCAGAGAGAAGTAAACGTATCCTGGCTGATAGTTATTAAGGCATTTCTGTATACTGCATTATACGGGAAACCACATGTTTCGGTGTAAATATCATAGATTACACCATGAGCTATATGAATTAAGTCCTCGAGTATGTCAACATCTTTAAGATGAGACTTTAAGTCGTTTTTCATATCAAACAAAGCTGTTATATTTTCAGATGTCTGAACAGTGAAACCTATACACGTACGCATGAATGTGACAGCATCATTGGGTTTCCAATAGTTGCGTACATCAATACTTTTAACATTATCAGATGCAGTGAAAGCAACATCTATTCTATTATAGCCTCTCAAGCTGTCACCTCTGATTTCATCAAGAGACGATACCACAGATGACACATACTCAGCCTTTATCCAAGCTTCAAGGCTGTCGATAATCTTGAGGAATTCTTCAACCGATATGATTAAAGGTATATTACTTGCACCTCCAATTGGAATACAGGTAATATATTGCTCTCCATTCGTTTTACGAAAAAATGTAAATGACACATCGTTGGGTATTACGAAGATCCTCGTAAAGAGGACATCTGTAGGAGCAGAACGAGAGGTCATCATATCAACACAGCGAAAAATGTCTTACTGGCGAAATTCGTATGTATAAACAGATCTAAAAGGTAATGAGATTCTTTCTTTCAACCAATCAGAAGAAAGTAAACAAGAATACAACGCACGAACGAACCATATCAGTTCAAAAGGGTATATATTCTCGCTAGACAACAACAGCAACAACAACAACAACAACAACAACAACAACAACAACAACAACAACAACAACAACAACAACAACAACAACATAACATAGTACAAAAATAAGTTCTTTATATACTAACCAACGAATATATGCTAACGTAACATTGTTTTCACATTAATAAAGCTAACATAGCATGACCAGAACTAAGAATATAATGTACAATAACAAAATCTAACACACCTTACGCTAGAATAAACAACTAACATTAACAAAGTTCCATACTTAACAGCAGTAAAGTACCTAGCATAGCATACAAAACGTAACCTATTCACACTTTTTTCAAGCATATCTCTAACATATCAATGTTAATTTTACATTAACAACTGATTTACGTAGCATTTAGAGTATCATTTCGGATAAACATAGCACAAAATGAGTTCTTTATATACTAACCATCGAATATATGCTAACATAACAAGGTTTTCATATTAATAAAGCTAACATAGCATCATATGAACTAAGAAAATAATGTACAACGACAAACTAACACAACTTAAGCACGAATAAAGTGTTA
>JABUQX010091166.1:0-32337 GCA_015478945.1 Trachelipus rathkii
GGGGGCATGGGCTCCTGAGATCTATGACCGTTAGGAAGGGGTGGCCCGGGTGGCATTCCTCCCCGAGTTTGAGGAGTGTGCTTCGAGCGGTGGCCCTCCCTCGTTCAGAACTATATTCCTCTATGTCTCAATACTAACACTTTCCCTCAGTGTTGGAAGCACGCACATGTCCAACCTATTTCGAAAAAAGGAAGCCGGCTCTGATCCTTCTAACTATCGCCCTATAGCTCTCACCTGTATTTCTATCTAAGATCTTTGAAACCCTGTTCTCAACTCTCACTCTTAGACCATCGGATCCCATCTCTTCTTTCCGAACGCCAGTACGGCTTTCGGCGTTCGAGCTCTACTGGTTGATATACTTCCTATTTAACCAATTTATGGTTTTCCGCCCTTAGAACTACCGGGGAGACTTGCGTGGTGCGCTTGACATTCCAAGTGACCGGGTATTGGCACGCGTCCACGCTTCTCCAAGCTCCCCTCCTTTGGGTTTCCTCTTTCTCTTTGTCTACTGATGTTAGTTTCTTTCAAATCGCCATATCCGGTGTTGTTGATGGGGCGACGTTTTCTTTGTCTTTCCCCTTTTTTTTTTCTGTCAATAGTGGTGTTCTCAGGGTTCTGTCTTGTCTCCTACTTTATTCGCTACTTGTTCATAATGATCGTCTCACCTGCACATCTAACTCTTTTCACTCATATGCCGATGACTCGACCCTTTCATTCTTCAACTCATTTCATTCGCTCCCTCTTTTTACTTCTAGAATTGCCTCCTGTCTTAATCTTTCCGATTCTATCTCGCTGAATCTGCGATAGAATTTCCGGTGGGGTCGTCCAACCTTGTGAAATTCATTTCTTTAAAACTCAATTCTGCAAATTCTCCCTCTCAAGGACACCTTCTAACGTTTCCTATTCTCTTTCGCGTTCTCTGCTCTCCTGTTGACAATATAACATCCTTGCCTAACATAAACAAAAAATGTCTTGAAACCTCACATCACAACGTTGCTAAGGCGGCCTCAAGAAACTGGAGTTCTGTTTAGACTGCGAGACTGTTTTTCCTCTCCACAGTTACTCCAGTTATACAAGGGCCTCATCCGCCCTTGTTTGGAGTACTGCTCTCATATCTGGGGGCTCAGGGTTTCACCCGGCTTCTGGATAGGGTCGAGTCAAAAAGGCAAAAGACTTATAAAAAAACTGTCCGTTTCTTTCTAGTTCACTTGGCCCTCTATCTTTGCGGCGCATGTTGCTGCTTTATTCTCTTTTTCTATAGGTACCGTATCGGCAAGTGCTCGAGGGAACTTTCCACTCGCTTGCCACCTCCTTTAAGACGCCCGTCGTAGCACGAGGGTGCGTGTATCGGCACATGAGTTTTCCTGTTGATATTTAGCAACTCCAAGACTAGTTCGCTGTGCCTCCTTCTTTCCTGCCACCTCGTTCTGTGGAATTCTCTTCCCAATCTTCTGTGTTTCCTACTAAATTTAATCTCCCTCACTCAATCTGCGTGATTTGCGTTAGTTGATAGTTTTGTTGATTTTAACACCCCCTCCTTGAATAGGGCTTTGCCCGTGTAGCGGTGGTGATGTCTGTAAAAAAAAAAAAAAAAAAAAAAAAAAAAAAAAAATTATATGAGTGAGAAAGGACACGGGGGAAAAAGGTGGAAAAAGCTAGAAAATGCTAACTCATAGTAGGAACATGCCTAGCACATCTAATAACACCAATCAATCCTCATACCTTATAACCTAGGGTTAGACACCAATATCGGGTGTATTCTATGACGTAGGATATGTCAAGCTAGAAAAGGCTAGAAAAGGGGGTGGGGGGATAACTCGTAGAAGGAAGCATCCTAGCACCTTCTAATACACACTAATCGACTCCCCGTACCGAATAACATAGGGGTAGACACAATATCGGGTGTATTCTACAATATAGGTCGACGTGCTAGAAGCTAGAAACAGGTGCACTTTTGCGGTTTTGCGGTTTCTAACCTGTAGTCCAAATATAATAAAATACATATAATACATATAATAAAACGACTTTATATATAATAAGCTTTATACGCTGATTCCAAATATGTAATTTGTTTTTTTCTGTAAATGTACTTCGAGATTTTTTTTTTTTTTACCTTCTGGTAATAAGCTTTATACGCTGATTCCAAATATGTAATTGGTGTTTCTGTAGCTCATACTTTTCGAGATAATCCTCATGGCCCTTGTATGTAATTGTGCCTATATTATATATATATATATATATATATATTATATAATATAATATATATTATATATATATATATCTACAAAAATCTATAATGGTATATAAATCTATATATATATATACATATATATATATATATATATATATATATATATAATATATATATATATATAGTATATATAATGTTTTTAATTTGTGTGGAAAAATAATAAATTAAATAAAATACATTAAAATATTTTAATGAAATTTAGAAAATAAAGCACACAAATTCCAAATTTACTAATATATAAATAAAATAAAAAGAAAAAAAATATTTAAATGTATTAATAAATAAAATGGCAAGTATCCTCGTATTTATGAGTCTGTTGGACAGTTTTTCAAAAATTTCAATGAGACTAAAACCAGGTCACCAAAGCTCACGTTACCTATTTTATTATATTTCTTATTTCACGGACCAGGTATAAATAACAACGTACCGGGGGGAGTAGTGCTGTGCAGGGCGCTGCACCATAATTCCCAGTCCAGCCATGGCAGGTGCGGCACCAGTAATTAAGTGTCTCGGTGGGCGCTGTGCAGCAATTATACGTGTGCCTGTGTGGGCGCGTCACATCATCATAATTCCAGTTTTCTGTTAGTGTGGAACATCGAGAGTGTGAGTGTTCGGTGTACACGCAGCACATAATTCCAAGTGGCCCTGTGGGCGCTGGCATAATTATAGTGTACCGATGCGGCGCGGCCATAATTCCGGTGCCTGGTGGGCGCTGGGCATAAATAATTTCGTTGTGCAGGTGAAATTCGGTACCTAATTCCAGCGTCCAGGTGGTCGCGGAACATAATTCCAATGTCTAGTTCCAGTGTGCCTTTAGGCGCTGGGCAAAATTCCAGTGTGTCTTTGTGGAGCGGCACATAACTCCAGTGTTCCGGTGGTCGTGGTACGTAATTCCAATGTTGGTGGACGCGGGCATATCGCCCAGTGTTGCCGGTGCTACGGCAGCACATTATTCAAGTGTCCTTGTGGTCTCGCAACATAATTCCAGTGTTCCGGTACAGAGCTGGCCAAAATTATAGTGTCCCTTTGTGGCGCGGCATATAATTCCGGTGTTCCGGTGGTCTCAGTACATAATTCCAATGTCCCGGTGCGGCGCGGGGCATAATTCAGTATGTCGGTGGGCGCGTCACATCTTAGTTCCAGTGTCTCGGTGAAATCGAAGATCATACTCAGCTGTCTTAGTGCAAGCGCGTCACATTAATTCCAGTGCGACGGGGTGGCGCATCACATAGTTTCAGTGTGCCACAGCAGAGGAGCACAGTATTCCAGCGTGACTGGGTGATGCTACTTTTAAAATATAGAGGTAACGTGTGGCGCGGTGACATTGAAACAGAGGTGCGGTTCGGTGCAAAAAAAAAAAGACTTTTGGTGAGGTGCGTGGTGCGGTGTGCTGCAAAAAAATTCCTTACCACAGACTAAAGGCGACCGAGAAGGGAGGGGTTTTCAACATTTAATATATGTATAATTGAATTATTTGCATTTTTTTTTTTCCATACTTGAGAACTCATCTCCCAATTATTTCTTTAATTAATGGGATGATATGAACATGTTTGGAAGTCTTTGAAATGGGGGACAAGAAAAATCGTCTTCATTTTTCAAAAAAGTTGCCTACCTTTTTTCTCATCAGTTTAAATTGTCGATGTTTTGAACATTTTTACAAAATTTTTGTCGACTTTTTTTTCTCTTCCGTTTCTATTGTGTCTTCGATTTCGACGAATATGAAAATTCACAAGAAGTATTATTATATAATATATATAATATATATATAATATATATATATAATATATATATATATATAATATATATATATATATATATATATATTAATTATATATATAAAATATTATTACTATATATATATATATACTATGATCATATAATATATATATATATATATATATATATATATATAGTATATATATATATATAATATATATTATATGATATGATATATATATTATTATAATATATATTATATTATTATTTCAATAATAAATGTGTTAATATTGTTGCCCATCCATCGTCTTAGTTAACATTTTGCATGTTGACAAATGCAAGAACTTTCTGTTCATTTAAGTATTACAATAATTAGCTGGTTTTAGTTTATTTTAAAAGTATATATATATTTACTATAGATTAATATAAATATCATATATAATAATATCATATATAGTATATAGGTAAGTAGGTATTAGTGAGTACTATACTAGTATATATATATATATATATTTATTCTATATATATTATATAGTATATTATATAATATATATATATATATTTATATATTAATATATTATATATATATTTATAATAATATATATATATATATATATATATATATATATTATAACTTAATATATATAATAATATTATATAATATATATATATATAGACAGAGAGAGAAGAGAGAAGAGAGAGAGAGAGAGAGAGAGAGAGAGAGGGAGGGTGAGAGAGAGATAAAAAGTTACTGGAGTCACCGCTGATATATATATTATATATATCATATATATTATATATATATTATAATATAGATATATATATATATATATATGATATATATATTATATACTATATATAATATATATATATATATATAATATTATATATATTTATATATATATATCATCATATATATTCATATATATATTATATAATATACGATCATATATTATATAATATATATTATATATAATATATATATAGTATATATATATAGTAGATATATATATATATATATATATATATCAGGTGGGGCGTATATATAGGGTAGGCCGGGTAGGTAGCTCCTACCAATATTTTTAAATATTTTAAATCATTGAAATTAAATTTATTAATATAACTAAATTTATTAAATTTTATATAAAAGTTAAAAAAAGAAGCTATTTTGCATCAATAAATTAAAACAAAACAACCACAATTAAGTAATAGTTAATATGATATTTGACATTCATTAGAAATTCTCGCTGCTTATCTGATCTTAATAGTAAAATTCTTTACCCCACGCGGACGAATGACGTCATTTCCTACGTCAACTTATAATAGAGCGGGCTTGTTCTGTCCTACCTATTAAATAATGATATCATATATTGAAATTCTTCGTTCTCTGATCTTTCCGTAAATAATGTACGAAATATTTGGCTTGTGGCAGTTTTCTTGTAAATTTTTGTATCGATGATGTTTGTTTTCTGAGATATTGAATATTAATTTTTATATTAACTTTATTTATAGTGTGTATTTAGCATTAATATTACATATAGTGAATAATGCATAATGAGGTTAAGTGTAGATTTTATATTAACAGAAAAACGCTTTAAACCTTAATCTATAAAACGAGAAGTCTATTTTTTACAAAATGATAGGCCTAAGGAAAGTTACTCAATTGGAAATGTGATTTAAAATAAGTATTTCGTAAAATAATATTGAAAACAAGCTTTTTCATCACAATAAATAGGTACGTATTATAACTATTAAAATATATGTTTTCGATGTTTTCGTTAGCTATATATATATTATATACTACTAACATATATATATATATATATATATATATATATATATATATATATATATATATATATATATATATTATATATATAAATATATATATATATATTAAAAAAAGCGTATAAAAAAAAAAACAATATAATATATATATATATATTATATATTATAGTATAATCTGCGTACCCAAGGTACTTCTTCAGTACGCCACTGAATATTCATATGTAGTATATATATATATATATATATATAATATATATATATATAATAATATATATATATATTATATATATAATTATATATATAATATTTTAAAAGACCTAAAATATTAGTAAAAAACTGCAAGTAAGGTTATTATTTATTTAATACATAATATAAGCCGTCTTCAGAATAGTAAGAGCGTAAGCTTTCGATCTTTGCTAGATCCTCCTTCAGACGCTAAGATTTGAAGACTGAATAAAATTTATATAAAAGAAATGTAATGTTGGAAAAGTTGTTAAAATAATATAAATGGAATTAAATTAGCTAAACTTTTGAAAATTTTTGAAAAAATGTGTGGTGTTCATTATTTGGTTTTAAATTTAACTTTAAAGTGTTTAAACATATAATTTCTGGTAAAGGTCTTAATGAATGTCTCAATATTTAGTATAGAGAAGTTAGTTCCCAAACGTAAATTAGGCCAGGTTCTATTCTATGCTATTTTATTCTTACCCAACTCTAACTCTATCTCCCTAAGCCTAGTTTTAGTTTTGGGCCTTTCTATATTACATAGAAGAAATTTATTTGGCTTAAACTAGAAATTATCCCAACAACTACTTTTTTAATTTTACCAAAAAGCCTTACACTTTACAAGGCGCTTTTCCAAGTTTTATTTCTTGGAAATAACCGTTTAAAAATATTATTTTATATATATATATATATATATATATATATATATATATATATCAATATATATATATATATATTATATATATATATATATATATTATACTATAATTATATATATATATATAAATATATATATATATATATATATATAGATTATATATATATATACTATAATATAATATATATATATATATATTATATACATATATATATAATATATATACTATATATATATATATATATATACTATATATATATACTATATAATATATATAATATTATTATAATATATATAATATATATATATATATATATATATATATGGTGGAGTTATTATATTTTTTCTTTATTTTGCTAATTTTTAAACTATAAGGCCTAGATAGAACTAAATTTTCAATATGTGATCCTTCATACGGAGTGAGCAGTTCACTAAACTGCTCTAAATTGCACGTTTCAGAATTTACCTTAGAGAATTCTAAATAATATATATATATATATATATATATAATATATATATATATATATATATATATATATATATATTATATATATATTATCTATAATATATATATTTATAATATATATTATATCAGTGGCGGCTCGTGGCCTGGTTGAGTACGCATATCAAATTATATATTATATATAATATATATATATATATATATATATATATATATATTATATATATATATATATATATTAATATATATATATATCTATATATATATATATATATATATATATAATAGATATATCAGCCGTAGCCAGGAACTCTTTTTCGGGGGGGGGCTTGCGCTTTCGCAAGTTAATTATATA
Source organism: Trachelipus rathkii (assembly GCA_015478945.1). Lineage (NCBI taxonomy): Eukaryota > Metazoa > Arthropoda > Malacostraca > Isopoda > Trachelipodidae > Trachelipus > Trachelipus rathkii. Next base: position 7,457 of record JABUQX010091166.1, read on the forward strand.
TAACATATATATATATATATAATTATATATATTATAATATTATATATATATATATATATATATATATATATAATATATATATATATATATATAATTATATACCTAGAATATATAGAAAATAATATAATAATAATAATATTATAGAAATATATATACTACTATATAATATATATATATATATATATATATATATTATATATATATATATATATATATATATATATATAATAGTATATATATATATATACTATAATATAAATATATATATATATATATATATATATATATATATATATTATCTATTATATATATTATATATATATATAGTATACTATTATACTATATAATTTATAAGAACTTACCATCGTTTTATAAGGTCAATTACAGTTTCCTTGCTTTTCTGAATGAGTGTGATTAAAATATTTTCATTTTTGACCTCTGTGCTGAGATCTCGATGATTTGACAGTAAAGCAAGAACTGTAATGCGATCCTCTCCAACACTATTCCGTAAATACGTTTTCAGACGCCTTAATGTCGAAAAGGTTCTTTCTACTGTTGCGGTGGATTCAGGCAATACTGCTAAGATATTCAGGAGAGTTGCAATGTTAGGAACCTCCTCTTGTCGCACTTAGCCAAAGCACCGATCGCAGTTTTTTGTTTTTCATTTTCTAGCAGCCATTTACTCTGCCAGAGACCACTCTCCTTTAGTGTATCCTCGTGAGGTCTAAGGTCGTCTTTATAAAAGATGATGCTTTTTCAATATGCTTTATAAGGTACATTGGCACTTTCTTGTAAAATATTACTGAAGTGAATGATGTGGGTCTTCATCGCGAGAGAAATCGACTCAGTCAACGAAAAAATGAGAATCATCAAAAACAATCAAAACTGAGGTGCGGTAATATGATTCGGGATCTTATGTAGGCACATTACAACGATGTTCCTGGAACTTCGTAGTTCTTGAATTGTATTTTCAATTACTAAACTGTCGCCATACATTTTTAGCGTTGTGTGATAGTGGTCTTACCACTATGTGTCCTGCATATTTGTTAATCTTTTCGAAGGAGTTGATATGGTCTTTCAACTAAGCTTATTGTATCTGACTAATGTCAATGGATCACTTGCTGTAACTGTTTTTGACAAGGTGTAGGTTATTCAAAGAAATTTACTTAAAACGTATGTTATTATAAAATATTACTGACTCTGAACTTTAACAACGAAGTACGCTTTCTGTGATAACTCACCAGGCCACAATCTTTTATTCTTCCAATGACGCAAAGTATTGGCTCAAGAGTCTTCTTTAAAAAAGGAAAACCGCTTCATGCCGTTCACACCATCTGGTCTCGGACATCTTTTTGATCCTCTTGTTATTTTGGTTTCAAGAAAACTCTTTCATTTTATCTTCCAGAAGTTTTGTGATCTTCGGACTCGATCGAAAATAATTGCATATTTCAGAGATGAATCCTAAGATGTTTCGAATTGCCTGAATTTTAGAAGAGTCTGAGAGACATTGATTTAAACTAATGTGGCTTACACAATGTCGTGAATCAGAGCTTTAGAATACTCATTCCGAATAACAGATTGCACTCCTCGGAATTTCTCATGGAAGAGGCTCCATTATATCCTTGACTTCTTAAACTTTCGAGTTTTAAACCAAGATAGCCGAGTCTCTCCAAAATTTCATTTGCCAATCGTTTTCCTGAGATATCATAAACCGAAACAAATGATAAAAAATCCTCTCTAAAAGTAAATGGAGTATCACCTCCATCACCACCAATCGCGTACCTTACACCAAGTGGAAATTGCTCTGTTGGGAAATATCGTTGTTTCATCAGCTAATGCTGAAAAAAAAATTGTTTTAATTAAACTTTCTTCCACTATTTTCCTCTTTGTAAAGCTGAATCTAAATGCTGTAATGATTTCATTCTGTATCAATCGGACATCGTGATACATTGATTTTTGGACGAAGAAGTACGTGGAATCTTCAAATCTGGCCATAAATAAATTTTTTACCCATTAAGGCTTTAAATTTCGTCATATTTCAGCTGGAGTTTGATAATTCAATACGCTCCAGCAAGTCACTTGAGCTTAATGGCAAGACTTGCTGGCTACATAAACGTATAGTTTCAATTACAATTATTGGTACAAGTTTTCTCTATTTTCCTTCACAAATCTCTGAGCATTAGTGTCCAGCTAATTTTCAATGGATTCGATTTTTTTCTGAATAAGAGCTTCACTATTATCTTATATATATATATATATTATATATATATATATATATATATATATATATATATATATATATACTATATATATATATATATATTATATATATATATATATATATATATATATATATATATTTAATATATATAAATATATATTATATATATATCTATATAATAAATATACATACTATTATATATATATATTATTAATATATATTATAATATATTATATCATATATATATATATTATCATATATCATATGTTCTGTAGTTTGTTTCTCTGCTGAAATATTTTCACTGTCAAATTTCGGGGGGGGCTGCACGCCCCCCCTGGCTACGCCTGATATATATCTATATTTATATAATAATATATATATATATACTATATATATATATATATAATATATATATATATATATATATATATATATAATATAATATAAAATGTAATATTTATAAAGAAGATCAAATTTTGTTCCTTCCTGTTTCATATATAAATCACTGACTGTATTACACATATTCTTACATGTTCTGACATTTTTAATATGGCCTACAACTACTCAGGCAAACATTTTTAATGAAACTTAAACTGAATACCGAATCCAATATACCCGTATTTATAAATCTAATAGCTCAATTATTACTTAAAAACACCAAATCAGTAATAAAAATAATATGAACAAGCGGTATTATTATCAATAGAATCCACACAAATCTTATTACTAATAACATCGGAAAAATATATTACTGATCTGAGCAGAGGCAACGTATCGATTCGTAGCCGGAGAATTTGAGTCAAACCGCGTTTTCATCGACTTCTCACGTTGATCAGTAATATATAAATGGATTATGATTACATAAGTTCGATCATAAGAGATGATCAAGGTTAGGCATAAAATAATATTAATTAGTTTATTATTATAATTATTGTTAATAATAATATTATTATTAATTCTTGCTAATGCGCAATTTAAATGGGGTTTATTTAAAAAAAAAATCGACATTTGACATCTTCAGGCACATCCAAAGTTGCCTTGCCCTAGAGAATAAGGAACTATTTTTTGACTCCGAGACATTAACAATTGACCCACCGTCGCTACTATAATAAAAGAATCGGAGTAGAAATTCATGCCGGCAGTCTTAAAGTTAGACTTCGAACGAAATCATTATATATATATAATATATATATATATATATATTTATATTATAATATCTATATATATATATATAATATTAATTATATATTTTATTAATATATATACTAATTATAATTTATGTATATCTATAATATATATATTTATATAATATATATATAATTATATATTATAATAATATAATTATATACTATATAATAATATATATATATATATTATAATTTATATATATATATATATTACATATAATTATTATATATATATATATATATATATATATATAATATATATATATATATATATTTAATATATATATATGCTGACTTTTTAATATTTTTTGGGCTCACTAAGGCAAGTAGGCGTTGCCTACTCTGCCTACTCCCAAAAGCCTATATATATATATATACTAATATATATATATATTATTATAAATATATATATATATTATATATATATATATATACATATATATATATATATATATACTATATATATATATATATAATATATAATATATATATTATATATATATTATATATATAATATATATATATATATATTATATGAAAAAATCTTAAGAGAGTTTAAAACAAACCTCAACTCTTGAAATATGAAGAAACACCTATGCTAAATAGGGAATCAAATATTGAAATTAAATTTTTCAATATTTGATTCCTGTTTAGTTATTAAGGGGTTTTAAATTGTTTCTTTTATATATACATATATGCATAGATATATATATATAATATATATATATATTATATATATATATTATATATATATATATATAATATATATATATATATATATTATATATATATATATATATACTACTATACTATCATATCATATATATACATAGCATATTTAGAGCTAGGTTACTTGATGAGTACAGCCAGTTTTTAATTCTGTGTGAAAAGAATAATAAATTAATAAAATACATTTAAATATATTTAAATGAAATTACACAACAAATAACCTAATTAAAATTCTTTTACTAAATGTGTAAATATAAAAAAAGAAACATTTAAAATATATAATAAAAATGAGTTCAATATTGAAGTATTATTCCCATTTCTAGAATCTTGGATATTTAAAAATTTCAATACAGTTAATTCCTAAGCTTCCTCCTAGTATATTGATTGCATTTTATTCCAACGCATTGGGTTTGCTGCGGTCTGGTGCTGCACATAATTCCTGTGTCCAGGTGCGGTGCGGAACATAATTTTAGTGCCTCTGTAGGAAGCTGTGCAAACTCCATAAGTGTGCTGTGTGGCGTGGCGACATATTCCAGTCTCCTTAGTGGTCGGGACATAATTATAATTAGTGTGACGAATGTGGCGGGCAACATCAAATTCAAGTGGTCCCAGTGGGCGCTGGGCATTAATTATAGTGTACCGTGCGCGCGGTACAGTACTTCCAGTGCCCTGGTGGTCGCCGGAAGATATTCCAATGTCCTAGTTCCAGTGTTGCTTTGGGCGCTGGTCAAATCCAGTGTTCTTTGTGTCGAGCGGCACATAACTCCAGTGTCCAATGTGGTAGCGGTTACATAATTCAATGTGCCGGAGCGACGCGGGCATAATTCTTGTGTGCCGTACACGAAGCGTGGCACATAGTTCCAGGTGTGCCTATGTGGCGCGGGCATAATTCTAAGTGTCCGGTCAGGCAGGCTCATAATCCAGTGCTTGGTTGTGGCAAGTGCGACATAATCAGTGTTCCGGTAGTCGCGGGTATTAATCCAGTGTGCCGGTGGCGGACCGGCAGAAACACTTATCATGTGTCCTTGTGGTTCGGCGGAACAATTATTCAGTGTTACCGGTAGCAGATTAGGCCAAAAATTTGCAGTTGTCCTTTGTGGCGCGGCATGTAATTCCGGTTTCCCGTGTGGTCTCTGTTCATAATTGGCAATGTTCCATGCGACGCAGGCAAAATTCATTATGTCCGGTGGGCGCAAACACATTAGTTCCAGCTGTCTGCGGCGGTCAAGGATCGTAATTCCAGTGTCTTAAGTTCAGGCGTGGCAACATAACTCCAGTGTCTCGATGTGGCGGCGTACATAATTCTCACTGTCCGGTGGTATCTGGAGTTGAGGAAACATAATTCTGGTTGGTGAAGGGGCGCGCAATGACATAGTTTCGTGTCCCGTTGCAGTATTCAGTGTCCCGGTGGCGTGCAATTTTTAAAATATAGTGGTAACCGTGTAATGGTGCGCAATGAAACATAGAGGTGCGGTTCGGTGAACAAAAAAAAGACTTTTGGTGAGGTGGCCTGGTGGCGTCGCACCAGGTGCGGTGTGTGATGCAGGAAATTCCTTACGCTCTGCTACAAACTCTACCACAGACAAAAGGCGACTGAGCTTTTCACCATTTAATATATTTACAATTGTACTATTTGGCATATTTACTTCAAGGCTTAGTACTCATGACCAATTATTTCTCATGGAATAATATGATCATTTTGGAAGTAATTTGAAAATGTTGGACAGGAAAAAATCAGTACTTCATTTCAAATACCTTAGCCTAATCTATTTTCTCATCAGTTTTAATTTGTTGATGTTTTTGCAAACATTTTTATACAAAAATTTTGTCAACTCTTTTTACCCATTAAAAAGGTGACTCTCGTCTTTGATTTAAATAGCGGAGATTTGTGGTGCGTGTGAATTTAACCTATAAAATTGTTTATATTGTTGCCTTTGGTATCTCTTAGTTACATTTTGAAATGTTTGACAAGTCACAGAGAAATTTCCATTATCTTAAGAATAATTTATAAGAGACTGCTTTCAGCTATTTAAGTATATATATATATATATTATATATATATATATATAATATATATATTATATATATATAGTATATAGATAGTAGTTATATATATATATATATAATATATATATATAATTAGTATATATATAGGGAGAGAGAGAGAGAGAGTAGAGAGAGAGAGAGAGAGAGAGCCCGAATAGTAAAAAGTTACTAGAGTCGCCGCTGATATAATATAATATTTATATATATATAATATATATATATATATATATTATATATATTATAATATATATATATATATATTATATATATATATTATATATATATATATATATATATATATAATATTATTATATATATATTATAATATATATATATATAATTATAATAATATATAATATTTCGACCCAAAAGGATTTCTGCTTGAGGGCGATGTTTTAGGTAAAAGCCTTGGGATAGTAAAAGTCGCTATCTGCTGCTTCTCAAGTTTATTATACAAAATCATTCAACGGAAATGTTAAATTCAATAAATTTTGCTTAGATATATTAAAAAATTAAAAAAATAAATAAATGAATTTCAAAGTGGGCAGTCATATAAAACTACCTTTTAACATTTTGTAACAAAAATTATTAAATATATGACACTGTTAAGTTGAACAAAATTTCTCAACAAAATACAAATGTAAAGTTAAAAACTAGTGTCTTTTATTGAAGAAGAAATTCATAAATTACAAATAAAAGTTAAATCAGTTTATCTATAAAGATGACACTTAGAGTTGAAATTAAAAAATGAAAAATAAAAATCTTTTCTTGGTCCAAATGAAAAATTAAAAATGAGTTTAGTAACAACAAATAATAAAAAAAATTGGAGCCAAGAAACTTTAAAAATTATTTTTATTTTTCAAAAATAAATTGTAAGTTGAGAATGTTCTGGTGGTTGAAGTGTAGTGTAGATTATTTTATAGTGTAATTAAGAATTGATTCCAACAGCGACTAGTTTGTTAAAAAAAAAAAACGAGGGTGAGGAGTTAAATAAAAATGGGAAAAAAAATCGGGAGGCACAAAGGGATGTTTTAAAAGGGTGCAAAAATTTTATAAAATTAGAAACAAAAAAACTAAATCGAATATATAAGCAAGGGTCCAGGATCGCGTGCATTATTATTATTATTATTTTATCTCTTAGTAAATTATCGTTATTCTTTACATGTCGTTTCTTATCTTCTTAATTTATTATTATTATTATTATTATTATTATTATTATTATTATTATTATTATTATTATTATTATTATTATTATTATTATTATTATTATTATTATTATTATTATTATTATTCTTATCATTATCTGTTATTTTTTTATATTTTATCATTATTATTATCATTATTATTATAAATTTTATTTATTATATTATTATTATATTATTATTATTATTATTATTATTTATTATTATTATTATTATCATTATTATTATTATTATTAATGTGGTTCTCATGACTATTTTATAAAAACTTAAAAAGGCCAGGAAATATTTCACCAAAAACTTTACATTGGAAAGATGGAACTAGGTAAGGATCACAAGTGAAAGAAAATATAAATAAAAGAGAAAATCGAACACGAATCTGAAGCAAAAATAATTTATATTTTCTTTGGAGTTCGGGAGGGAGTTTATGAAAAAAACTGCTGGGGGTAACACAAGAAGAAAAATATAAATCAAATCTCGTTGTTTCATAAAAATTAAATAAGGAAATAAAACTTTGAAATTCAGAATAAAAATGAAAAAGGAAAAATGGAGTGAAACTTAAATATTATTTTGTGGACGGATTTTAAAAATCAAAAATAATTATTACGACCGAGTGTAAAAGTTTTCTTGTCGTGTGGAAAAATGAATTTATAAAAACCAAACAAATTCAAAACTTACCAGATCACAAACTGAGGACAAAGGAAGAAAAATAGACTTGTCGGTAGTACATCAGGATTCAGAATAAATTTTAAGAATGAACCAGCGCTTTCTTATAGGAAAAAAAAAGGGGGAAAGAGTGGGGGAATGATTTTGGGACGTTAGTTTTTCCAAATGATAATGATGTTACTTGGAATAAATATTATTTATCAAAGTACAAATTAATTTGATACAAAAGGACTTTGGTTATGTGGTAAAAGATTTTTTGGAGCGTACGTGAGGAAAAAAGAAATTTTATCTGAAAAGATAAAATTTGATAATGAAGAACAAAATAGATATCTCCATTTTGTTGTTCAAATAGACTTTTACAGATAAATTTCTGTGAAAGAGGTCCCCTGCCGGTGAAAAGAAAAGGAAATTGAGGTATGCAATTTATGCAGGAGGATTTGAATATGTGGGTTCTAGTCCAGGGTAAATAGAAGGGGTTGATTTTGGTTCGGGTATAGGTGCACGTTGGACCACGGTATATTGAACACTAGGGGCTGCAGAAGGAGCTGCAGGGGGTACGGGAGTAGGGCGAAGTTTAAAATAAACCAAACAGATTCCTAAGATGCTTAGTATGGTCGCAAAAATGGAAAATCCGGATATAGAAAAAGAATGGATATTTATGCTTTTCTGAGTTTGTAAAGTTCGATTGATGGTGTCAAGAGACTCATCCCAATGGGGATGTAATGGTTTTAATTTTAATTTGGAAGTCAGAGAAGTAACATTTGGGATAAAAGTTTGACGATCAAGTGGATATTTATGGTGTCAAGATAAAGAAGAGGATCCAGTTTCTCAACATGTTTGTCTGTGAAGATAGAGGAAAAGAGAAGATTTTATGAGAAGAAGGTTTTGAAATTTTGTGATCTTAATATTTATTTGTTATAATTTTCTTTTTCAATGAAATGTGATGACCGTTTCATATTTTACATGTTAGAAATGTTTTCCTAATATGTTTGATTATTTATACATTGATGTAAATAAATGTAAAATAGTCGGCCCGTGGTACTTTTAAAATTAAAGAACACTCATGATTTAGGAGGTCTAGGGGGTGGGAAACCTCTACCTTGAGGGATGTTTTGTGGTGGAGGAAGTAAGTATTCTCTGTTTCCTCGTAATACAGTACCCTGTTGTCTGTTTCTTAAAGCCATGGGGTGTGGAATGTTGGCGTTTCTCATTGGGAAATTAGGAACGAACGTGTGGTCACGAGATCTATCATCAGGAGGAGAGGGAGGAGAAGTAGATCTAGCTGAAGTGATAGGAAGTGGAGGAGGGGAGTCGTGAGTGGAAGGAATTTGAAGATCTGACGGAGGAAGCAAAGGACCTTGAGGGATAGGCGGAGGTGGTGGTAAAGGTTTTGGAATTGGGATAGGATATGCAACTTTGAAATGAGGTTTAGGGGGCACATCAGGTGGGGGAGGAGATCGAGAACCTGACGCTGGAAGTTGAGAAGGGGAAAGAGAATCGTCGAAAGATAGAGGCGGAGGTGTGGTAGAGGGAAAACCTTTAAAATTAACTCTAGGAGGAGGGGAAGGGGAGAAAAGGAAATTGGGATTTGGAGGTGGCAAATGAGCGTGGGATGGAGACGGGGATTGAGCAGGAGGAGGGGGTGATGGAAGAGATGGTGCTGGAAGAGGTGAAGGAGGTTGTGAAGGAAGAAGAGAATGAGACGAAGGAGGAGAAGAAGAAGGAGGTGGGGACAAGGAAGGAGGTGGTAAAGGAACCGGTGGAGGGGTTTGCAATGAAGGAGGGAGCTGTCTTTGGAAGTAAATAGTGTGAGGAATAGCAGAGGAAGAAGGAGGGGGAGTAGGGTTAGCTAGTTGAGAGGTTTTAGGAGGTGGTTCCTGAGACGGTGGGTCTTTAGGAGGGGGAGGTTCGACTTTGGGGTTTGCGGAGGAGATAGGTACATTTTCAGCTCTAAGTTTTGTGATCTTAATATTGTCCCTATGGACGATGAATGTTTTAGATGTTTGTAAACACTGCAAAAGTAATTTATTGAAATGTACCAACTGCTTAACTTGAAAGGGGCCGCACCATTTGGGAAAAAGCTTTGGTGACTGCCCGGGTTTCTTTACATCCAACACAAAAACATAATCACCAAGTCTAATTGGTGTTGAAGATGCCTTCTTATGTTGTTTATGCATTTGTGTATTAGTTTCCCGCAAAAGATGGTCACGAGCCTGATCTCGAATGAGATTCGGCTCTTTCTGCAAGATCTTTGACGTATTCGTGAATAGGTTTAGATGGTTCGGAACCTTTAGTAAAAGGAGAAATATAATTGGGGAGGTCCCAAGGAAGTCTTTTGTTGTATGTATATAAAAGAAAATGAGGAGTACAACCTATAGAAGAATTGTACGTGGAATTAATGGCAATTTGAGTAAAAGGAATAAGTTTGCCCCAGTCATTATGGTTCGAATTGACATAATGACGTAGGTGGTTTGCAATCTGCAACATTGCTCTTTCCGCCAAACTGTTGCTAGAAGGATGCCTAACAACGATGTTAACAGCCTTGATCTTCCATTGTTTGCAAATTTCCTTTAGAAACTGAGAAGTCATCTCTGGGGCACGGTCACTCAAAATAATTTGAGGACAGCTATGACGGCATATAATCCTTTCCAGAAGTGCGTGAGCAATGTCCTTTGCGGTGTGCTGAATGAGAGGGACAAGTTCCACGTATCTCGTGAGACTGTCCTTCATTACCAAGATATACTTCGCCTTAGTTTCCTTGCAGGTTGGCAATGGGCCAAGGATATCGAGGTGGATCTTCGAGAACGGCTCGAAAGGGATGGGGTATGATTTGATCTCGGCATTTTTAGGTTTGTTACCCTTTACCTTCTGACAGGAGGTGCAGGTATTGCAATATTCCTTCACCAGTGTGTATAGTCTCGGGAATATGTATTTTTCCCTGATCCTATATACCGTTCTGTCCACACCACAGTGTCCGGCTGGGAGAGAGTCGTGGTTGAATTCGATAATTGAATGGATCATGGAATCTGGGATCTGGATCAAAAATGCGCCATTTTGCGTGGCATAATGAAGAATGTCGTCAATGAGGACGTGGGGAAACGTATCTGCAGAAGTGTCTTGCTGCTGAAGAGGTTTATTATGTGAAATAAGAGGCTTCGCGAAATCATAAAGAGCTTTCAATCTAGGACACGCTTGTTGTTCTCTGACGAAGTTTTCTTTAGTGAGATGGAAGCGTGTGGTTGGCAAAATTGTATTTTGCGCAAAGGTATGTGTGAGGGGGGAAGGGGTTGCGACTCAAAGTAAAGTAGGGTAGGTATTATATTTAACTTTCCTTGCTTGTAAATAATGGTGGGATTGAAATGTTGAATAAATAAATTCCACCTTTCAAGTCTACCAGATAGTTGCCTATGCCTGATGAGGTGTATCAGAGGCTGATTATCTGTAATAATCGTCACTTCGTAACCGAAGATCGTGTTACGGAATTTGCCAATGCGAAAACAATTTGTCTAAGCTTCCAATTCCAGGTAATGGTTAATTTGTTTCAGCTTTAGAAAGAGATCTAGAGATAAGAGAGAGGCTTCTCTCTATTGTTATCATCCATTTGAAATAGAACGGCTCCCAGAGCAACATTAGAAGCATCAGTGTTTATAAAGAAAGGTTTGGTATAATCAGGATAGCACAACTGTGGTTGCAATAATAATTCGTTTTTAAGTATCTCGAAAGCTTCATTTTGTTCAGGGCCCCAGAAAAATGTGCTGTTCTTCTTTATGAGTTGTGTAATAGGTTTGACAGTCTGGGAGTAATGTAATTTAGTTAGGGGGGTTATACTGACCCTCTTGTTGTTTAAAAGGGCAGAAGAAAGGGCGGTGTTGTGTTCCTCCTTCTTTCGGATTTCAATGGCAGGTAATATGCCCGATTTTAAAGTCCAAAAGCCTGTGGAAAAAGGAAACTGTTTACATAGTGAACTTAAAACGTCGGAAATGCATGGAAGGGGGAAGCGCGAAAGGACTGTGTGGGAATTAATTAGTCTATAATCGGCAACAATTGATAAGTCTGTTAAAGAAGGAGGTATTAGTGTGGTTAATGTAATTGTGTTGAGAGTGAAAGGTATTGAAAAATGCAATGAATGTGGCTTTAAAAGAGTGTGTTTGCGTAAGATGTGTTAAGTGTGTTCAGCATCATAATGTGAGTGTTCTTTTGAGTTTACACACATATGAAAATGAGGTGTGTATGGAAAGTTTCAGTTTTAACTTTGTGAAGAACGTTGACATGATCTAAGAGTGTGGAAGTTTCTGTAGTGAGAGAAAGGAGAAAGCTAATTTTTTGTGTAGAATGCGAGGAGAAGATACGATTTGCGAAGAGAGTAGATGGAAAGTGTTGTTCTTTCGAGAAAAAGGAAGGGTAAGAATGTGAATGCGAAATGCACATAGGTGCGGTGTAAGTATTATTAGTAAGAGTAGAGAAATGAGAACTTTGAAGAAGAGTTTTGAAAAGCGCGAAGCGTGAAGACATGAGGCATGATTCTGTTTACGAAATGGAAAAATGGAAAATTCAAGAAACAACTCGTGGAGAAGTAGGTGGAAGAGGGATCAACATATGATCATTAAAGAAAACTGGTGGGGTGGGCGACCACCATAGAGAACGCGATAGTGGTTTCCTGAGAATGAGGTTATCATATAGGATGTGCATTATTATGCAAAGAAAGAGTCTGAGATCCCAATGAAAATTTCAAGGGAGGAGAAGAAGTTAAAGCTGTAATGAGTGTCTGGAAAGACTCAATGTTATATGGAACATTAAACGCTAAATCTTGAGCTTTACTTTGCGAATGTGATAAACATTGTTCTTTAATGCGACTGGAGGAAAGTAACGAGCATGCTGAAGAGTAGAAAGTTCCCATTTTAACATTTGGCAAGGTTAAGGAAAATTAGAATTCCTGATGAACTACTAAAAGGTTGAGGCGGGGGTTTATAGAAGCATGGGAGGTTTACTATCCATTAAAAGGCGTTTTTGGTGTACTATTCTATCTTTAAATTGGGGAATAGGAAGGCTCCCCCCACCCCGCGGGATGTGCTTTGCCTCATTTCCATTTTCTACAATTTAACACTACCTAAATTTAAGTTATTTCCCGCTTTATTGGGCATGCGCGTTTGCCTATGTCTAAATCATTTATATTTAATGCAGTCTCAGGTGTTGCCGATTTTACCAGGCCGTGAGGAGGAGAGTTCCCCTATAAAGTTTCCCATTACGTAGGAGTTAACTAAAATATCTCTGAGAAAACATGCTATTTTAGGACTATCTTTTTAAAGTACCTTTGGGTAAATTTATATTTGGCCCCGATACCTAGATACATTTTCAGACCAGTTTTATGCTAACCATTTTCTGTTTGGTATAGAGAAATTTTCTACCCTTTGAAAACATGCCTGGAATTTGTGTTAAAATTTCTATCGAAGCGTACATTATGAGCCTAAAATATTAGAGTGTTTTGGAGTATTAACATTATATTCGTCATGCAAAAAGCTTTTAACCCCATTTGAATTTATATTATCAAGAGAAATAGGTTTAGCGCATGCATTAGAGCTATCTTTGACAAGTGTGTCAGCTGGCGAGCTGCGAACATTGCGAGTCCCACTGGGGGGATGAGCGTAAGGTGTGGGGGTGTCCCTGGATTTCTGGAGTAAAGAAGGTTTTCTCCAGTTGTTTACTAGATCTTCTCTATTAGCGAAATGAAAAGAAAGATTTGTGGCCCCCTGGTCTGATTTCTTTAGAAGGAATTTACCCCGCGAAGCGAGAATTTTGTGGAGAGTGTGTCTATAAGGAGAAAAACATTGAAAATGCCCATCTTGGGTCAAATGTTGCGGATTTTTCCGGCGATAACAAGTGTGTGGAGTTGCAAAAAGTTTGCGAGGAAAGGAGGAGGGAGTGTGATGTCCCCTATGTGTAGGGTTTCGAAACCGATCGTTTGTCAGCTCCTCAAAAAATCGTTGTCGCAAAGTTGATTTTGCAACGTTTTTATCGGCATGCGAGTGTTTCTTTTGTACATTTGTGTTGGCCGCAGAAAGCGCCTGATCCGATAAAGTTTTAGAAAAAGGTGGAGGAGCGACATTGTCACCAATAGGAAGCTTATTCGTAGTGGCTGTGTCTATCAGTAAATCATATGCAAAGTTTGTTACATTTGGATAGACAGGTGAGGATGTGTTGTAGTTCACCTGTGGTTCGGGACGGCTCTGTCCCTGGGGGTATATTGGAATAAGAGGCATGGAGATGTACTCCGTGTTAGATACATAAAGAAAGAGAGTTCTTGTGTGCCTCAAACCTTATCCTAGGCTGAGTAAGAAAATTAGTTCCTAACAATAAGTCAGATTTAAAACCGCAAAATGTGTCATCTACTACAATGAAATGTACGGGTAAAACAGTGTTGCGCATGTGAAGATATAAAACGGTAGTCCCGAGCTGGTCAAAAATATCGTCCGTGACGGACTTCAATGTGATCGGCGTTTTAGTAAGTGGTATACTAATAGCAAATTTGCATTCTAATTCTAAGATAAGTGACTGTTTTACCAAACTGGAAGTGCTCCCGGTATCGAGAAGAAAGCGTTTATTTCTTAAAGTGTGATTATTGAATGATATATGTGCCTCTAAAAAATGAGCGGGACCAATCAATGAGTGAGAGTTTGCGTCTACATCGTCAGCCAAATTAGTGTCATTCGTGCAAGAAGAAAAAGTTAGCTCTCCTTGAAGAGCTGTAGGATTAGAGGAAGGCTGTAAATCTTTGGGATATAGAGGAAGGTTTGACTCCGCTATAGGTAGTGGGCGAGTAGAAAAAGTTGAAAAATTAGGAGCTGGAAGCGCCTCTGGAGAGGGAGAGGGAGAGCGAGATTTAAAAGATTCGTCTGAATCTAAATTAATAAAAGATGGATGGGAAGTGGTTAAAATTACCTCATTAAAAGTGATAAAAGAATCAGAAAAATTATCTAGAGAAGCAGGGTGAGTGCCCTGTGGTACCCTTTGATTTATAATATTTGAGGCATTTAAAGAGTGAAAATCAAAATCAGCGAAGAGCGGTAATGCGGGAGAAAGATTATAATCTCTAATTAAACATTCAAAAGAGTTAGTATGAGATTTGAAAGGTAAAACATTATTAAAACAAGAGGTGGAAATAAGGAAATCATGCGGATAGGGAGAAGAAATATTTCCTATTAAATTATACTTATATGAATCATTATCAATACTTTCTTCATACAATTTAGTATTATTTTTAGCGTATAATATATTACTGTTTCTAGTGTGTGCGTAAGCGTTCCTTCTACCTATCTCGTTATATTTCTTAACTATTCTTTTCTGTCTGTAAATATTGAAAGAGAACCTTTCATATTCATTGCTATGCCTTGCATCTACAAGTGCCTCCATATGCGCCATATCATGTCCCTCTGGCATATCGAATCTTATCTCCTTGCTGCTTTTCACCTCAGCGTCTGCTCTGACCTGTTGATTATATGCTAAACCCATTCTATTACTGTGCAAGTGCTCTATAGGCGCGAGAGCCATCTGCTTTCCAAATGTGTTTGCAGAACTGTCAACACTACTATCTGTGCTATCAAATAACATACCTGTCTCTATATGCACTTTATCCCCTAACTGTGCTTCACCTTGTGCAATATCATTACGAAAGTAAAAAGGGACATTACTCCTACCTGTCAAGTGAATATCATTCTCAAAATCCAACTCAATAAGTACTTGCGTATCATCTCTTGCACAAACATCATCATAGTTTTCAGCACCATTTGTATTAGCGTCAGAGTTCCCTTTTCCAATTTGCAACTGCGGCATATTCATCTCGCTCTTTGAGTTGACATCTGTTACACCGCTGTCTACCTCGTCAATATCTGTGCTTCGCGAATCCTGTTCAGAATCATCATTTATCTGTAAATTTTTAATAAAAGATTTGGAAGATAAAGGAGCTTTGGTAAGAGAAGAATCCATATTACACTTTTCCAATCGAAAATGCGTAATATGATTTTTCAAAGGATTAAAACCTTGCGACCTGTCTACTGCTTTTACATCTTCGTGTGGAAAATGTGCCTTCTCTCAATATGCCTCTGGAAACCCGAAAGTCCACTTCTATAGAGCATTCACGATTTCCAGAGAAGGCACAT
Source organism: Trachelipus rathkii (assembly GCA_015478945.1). Classification (NCBI taxonomy): domain Eukaryota; kingdom Metazoa; phylum Arthropoda; class Malacostraca; order Isopoda; family Trachelipodidae; genus Trachelipus; species Trachelipus rathkii. The sequence goes on from JABUQX010091166.1 coordinate 23,658, forward strand.
TTTACACACGAAGATGTAAAAGCAGTAGACAGGTCGCAAGGTTTTAATCCTTTGAAAAATCATATTACGCATTTTCGATTGGAAAAGTGTAATATGGATTCTTCTCTTACCAAAGCTCCTTTATCTTCCAAATCTTTTATTAAAAATTTACAGATAAATGATGATTCTGAACAGGATTCGCGAAGCACAGATATTGACGAGGTAGACAGCGGTGTAACAGATGTCAACTCAAAGAGCGAGATGAATATGCCGCAGTTGCAAATTGGAAAAGGGAACTCTGACGCTAATACAAATGGTGATGAAAACTATGGTGATGTTTGTGCAAGAGATGATACGCAAGTACTTATTGAGTTGGATTTTGAGAATGATATTCACTTGACAGGTAGGAGTAATGTCCCTTTTTACTTTCGTAATGATATTGCACAAGGTGAAGCACAGTTAGGGGATAAAGTGCATATAGAGACAGGTATGTTATTTGATAGCACTGATAGTAATAGTGGTAGTTCCACAAACACTTTTGGAAAGCAGATAGCTCTCGCGCCTATAGAGCACTTGCACAGTAATAGAATGAGCTTAGCATATGATCAACAGGTCAGAGCAGACGCTGAGGTGAAAAGCAGCAAGGAGATAAGATTAGATATGCCAGAGGGACATGATATGGCGCATATGGAGGCACTTGTAGATGCAAGGCATAGCAATGAATATGAAAGGTTCTCTTTCAATATTTACAGACAGAAAAGAATAGTTAAGAAATATAACGAGATAGGTAGAAGGAACGCTTACGCACACACTAGAAACAGTAATATATTATACGCTAAAAATAATACTAAATTGTATGAAGAAAATATTGATAATGATTCATATAAGTATAATTTAATAGGAAATATTTCTTCTCCCTCTCCGCATGATTTACTTGTTTCTACCTCTTGTTTTAATAATGTTTTACCTTTCAAATCTCATACTAACTCTTACTCTTTTGAATGTTTAATTAGAAATTATAATCTGTCTCCCACATTACCGCTCTTCGCTGATTTTGATTTTCACTCTTTAAATGCCTCAAATATTATAAATCAAAGGGTACCACAGGGCACTCACCCTGCTTCTCTAGATAATTTTTCTGATTCTTTTATCACTTTTAATGAGGTAATTTTAACCACTTCCCATCCATCTTTTATTAATTTAGATTCAGACGAATCTTTTAAATCTCGCTCTCCCTCTCCCTCTCCAGAGGCGCTTCCAGCTCCTAATTTTTCAACTTTTTCTACTCGCCCACTACCTATAGCGGAGTCAAACCTTCCTCTATATCCCAAAGATTTACAGCCTTCCTCTAATCCTACAGCTCTTCAAGGAGAGCTAACTTTTTCTTCTTGCACGAATGACACTAATTTGGCTGACGATGTAGACGCAAACTCTCACTCATTGATTGGTCCCGCTCATTTTTTAGAGGCACATATATCATTCAATAATCACACTTTAAGAAATAAACGCTTTCTTCTCGATACCGGGAGCACTTCCAGTTTGGTAAAACAGTCACTTATCTTAGAATTAGAATGCAAATTTGCTATTAGTATACCACTTACTAAAACGCCGATCACATTGAAGTCCGTCACGGACGATATTTTTGACCAGCTCGGGACTACCGTTTTATATCTTCACATGCGCAACACTGTTTTACCCGTACATTTCATTGTAGTAGATGACACATTTTGCGGTTTTAAATCTGACTTATTGTTAGGAACTAATTTTCTTACTCAGCCTAGGATAAGGTTTGAGGCACACAAGAACTCTCTTTCTTTTGTATCTAACACGGAGTACATCTCCATGCCTCTTATTCCAATATACCCCCAGGGACAGAGCCGTCCCGAACCACAGGTGAACTACAACACATCCTCACCTGTCTATCCAAATGTAACAAACTTTGCATATGATTTACTGATAGACACAGCCACTACGAATAAGCTTCCTATTGGTGACAATGTCGCTCCTCCACCTTTTTCTAAAACTTTATCGGATCAGGCGCTTTCTGCGGCCAACACAAATGTACAAAAGAAACACTCGCATGCCGATAACAACGTTGCAAAATCAACTTTGCGACAACGATTTTTTGAGGAGCTGACAAACGATCGGTTTCGAAACCCTACACATAGGGGACATCACACTCCCTCCTCCTTTCCTCGCAAACTTTTTGCAACTCCACACACTTGTTATCGCCGGAAAAATCCGCAACATTTGACCCAAGATGGGCATTTTCAATGTTTTTCTCCTTATAGACACTCTCCACAAAATTCTCGCTTCCGCGGTGGTAAAATTCCTTCTAAAGAAATTCAGACACAGGGGGCCCACAAATCTTTCTTTCATTTCGCTAATAGAGAAGATCTAGTAAACAACTGGAGAAAACCTTCTTTACTCCAGAAATCCAGGGACACCCCCACACCTTACGCTCATCCCCCCAGTGGGACTCGCAATGTTCGCAGCTCGCCAGCTGACACACTTGTCAAAGATAGCTCTAATGCATGCGCTAAACCTATTTCTCTTGATAATATAAATTCAAATGGGGTTAAAAGCTTTTTGCATGACGAATATAATGTTAATACTCCAAAACACTCTAATATTTTAGCTCATAATGTACGCTTCGATAGGGATTTTAACACTAATTTAAAGCATGATTTTCAAGGGGTAGAAAATTCTCTTATACCAAACAGAATGGTTAGCATAACTGGGTCTGAAAATGGTATCGCAAATATAAATACAAAGGTAATTAAAGATAGTCCTAAAAGTAGCATGTTTTCTCAGGAATATTTATTAAATGGGAAACTTATAGGGGACTCTCCTCCTCACGCTGTAGGCAACACTGAGACTCGCATTAATATAGATGATTTAGACATTGGCAACGCGCATGCCCATAGCGGGAACTTAAATTTAGGTAGTGTTAATATTGTAGAAAATGGAAATGGCAAAGCACATGCCAGGGCTCTATTCCCCAATAAGATAGATAGTAACACAAACGCTTTTAGATGGTATAGTAACCATGCTCATAACACCGCCTCACCTTTTAGTAGTTCTCCAGGGATTCAATTTTCCTTACCTCTGCCAAATGTTAATGGGAAAACTCTTTCTACTCTTCAGCATGCTCGTTACTTTCCTCCAGTTCGCATTAAAGAACAATGTTTATCACATTCGCAAAGTAAAGCTCAAGATTTAGCGTTTAATGTTCCATATAACATTGAGTCTTTCCAGACACTCATTACAGCTTTAACTTCTTCTCCTCCCTTGAAATTTTCATTGGGATCTCAGACTCTTTCTTTGCATAATAATGCACATCCTATATGATAACCTCATTCTCAGGAAACCACTATCGCGTTCTCTATGGTGGTCGCCCACCCCACCAGTTTTCTTTAATGATCATATGTTGATCCCTCTTCCACCTACTTCTCCACGAGTTGTTTCTTGAATTTTCCATTTTTCCATTTCGTAAACAGAATCATGCCTCATGTCTTCACGCTTCGCGCTTTTCAAAACTCTTCTTCAAAGTTCTCATTTCTCTACTCTTACTAATAATACTTACACCGCACCTATGTGCATTTCGCATTCACATTCTTACCCTTCCTTTTTCTCGAAAGAACAACACTTTCCATCTACTCTCTTCGCAAATCGTATCTTCTCCTCGCATTCTACACAAAAAATTAGCTTTCTCCTTTCTCTCACTACAGAAACTTCCACACTCTTAGATCATGTCAACGTTCTTCACAAAGTTAAAACTGAAACTTTCCATACACACCTCATTTTCATATGTGTGTAAACTCAAAAGAACACTCACATTATGATGCTGAACACACTTAACACATCTTACGCAAACACACTCTTTTAAAGCCACATTCATTGCATTTTTCAATACCTTTCACTCTCAACACAATTACATTAACCACACTAATACCTCCTTCTTTAACAGACTTATCACTGTAACAAAACACATTCCAATCCAAAACTCCCACACAGTCCTTTCGCGCTTCCCCCTTCCATGCATTTCCGACGTTTTAAGTTCACTAGGTAACAGTTCCTTTTTCACAGCTTTGGACTTAAAATCGGGCTATACCTGCATTGAAATCGAAGAGGAGACACAACCGCTTCTCGCTTTCAGAACAACAAGGGGTCAGTATACCCCTACTAGATTAAATTTTGGATTAGCAAATGCCCCCTCGTGTTTTGCGAATCTAATGGAACTTGCTTTGCATCATCTATTAGGTGACGCCTGCAGAGTTTTCCTCGACAACGTTCTTTTAAATTATTAACAAATTATTATTGCAACCACAGTTGTGCTATCCTGATTATACCAAACCTTTCTTTATAAACACTGATGCTTCTAATGTTGCTCTGGGAGCCGTTCTATTTCAAATGGATGATAACAATAGAGAGAAGCCTCTCTCCTTTATCTCTAGATCTCTTTCTAAAGCTGAAACAAATTACCATACCTTGGAATTGGAAGCTTTAGCAATTGTTTTCGCATTGCGCAAATTCCGTAACACGATCTTCGGTTACGAAGTGACGATTATTACAGATAATCAGCCTCTGATACACCTCATCAGGCATAGGCAACTATCTGGTAGACTTGAAAGGTGGAATTTATTTATTCAACATTTCAATCCCACCATTATTTACAAGCAAGGAAAGTTAAATATAATACCTGATTACTTGAGTCGCAACCCTCCCCCCCTCACACATACCTTTGCGCAAAATACAATTTTGCCAACCACACGCTTCCATCTCACTAAAGAAAACTTCGTCAGAGAACAACAAGCGTGTCCTAGATTGAAAGCTCTTTATGATTTCGCGAAGCCTCTTATTTCACATAATAAACCTCTTCAGCAGCAAGACACTTCTGCAGATACGTTTCCCCACGTCCTCATTGACGACATTCTTCATTATGCCACGCAAAATGGCGCATTTTTGATCCAGATCCCAGATTCCATGATCCATTCAATTATCGAATTCAACCACGACTCTCTCCCAGCCGGACACTGTGGTGTTGACAGAACTGTATATAGGATCAGGGAAAAATACATATTCCCGAGACTATACACACTGGTGAAGGAATATTGCAATACCTGCACCTCCTGTCAGAAGGTAAAGGGTAACAAACCTAAAAATGCCGAGATCAAATCATACCCCATCCCTTTCGAGCCGTTCTCGAAGATCCACCTCGATATCCTTGGCCCATTGCCAACCTGCAAGGAAACTAAGGCGAAGTATATCTTGGTAATGAAGGACAGTCTCACGAGATACGTGGAACTTGTCCCTCTCATTCAGCACACCGCAAAGGACATTGCTCACGCACTTCTGGAAAGGATTATATGCCGTCATAGCTGTCCTCAAATTATTTTGAGTGACCGTGCCCCAGAGATGACTTCTCAGTTTCTAAAGGAAATTTGCAAACAATGGAAGATCAAGGCTGTTAACATCGTTGTTAGGCATCCTTCTAGCAACAGTTTGGCGGAAAGAGCAATGTTGCAGATTGCAAACCACCTACGTCATTATGTCAATTCGAACCATAATGACTGGGGCAAACTTATTCCTTTTACTCAAATTGCCATTAATTCCACGTACAATTCTTCTATAGGTTGTACTCCTCATTTTCTTTTATATACATACAACAAAAGACTTCCTTGGGACCTCCCAAATTATATTTCTCCTTTTACTAAAGGTTCCGAACCATCTAAACCTATTCATGAATACGTCAAAGATCTTGCAGAAAGAGCGAATCTCATTCGAGATCAGGCTCGTGACCATCTTTTGCGGGAAACTAATACACAAATGCATAAACAACATAAGAAGGCATCTTCAACACCAATTAGACTTGGTGATTATGTTTTCGTGTTGGACGTAAAGAAACCCGGGCAGTCACCAAAGCTTTTTCCCAAATGGTGCGGCCCCTTTCAAGTTAAGCAGTTGGTACATTTCAATAAATTACTTTTGCAGTGTTTACAAACATCTAAAACATTCATCGTCCATAGGGACAATATTAAGATCACAAAACTTAGAGCTGAAAATGTACCTATCTCCTCCGCAAACCCCAAAGTCGACCCTCCCCCTCCTAAAGACCCACCGTCTCAAGAACCACCTCCTAAAACCTCTCAACTAGCTAACCTACTCAACCCTCCTTCCTTCCTCTGCTTATTCCTCACACTTATTTACTTCCAAAGCCAGCTTCCTCCTTCATTGCAAACCCTCCACCGGTCCTTTACCACCTCCTTCCTTGTCCCACCATCCTTCTCTCTTCTCCCTCCTTCGTCCTCATTCTCTCTTCCTTCACAACCTCCCTTCACCTGCTTTCCAGCATCCATCTCTTCCATCACCCCCCATCCTCCTCTCATCCACGTCTCATTCCACGGTCATTTGCCACCTCCAAATCCAAATTTTCTTTTCTCCCCTTCCCCTCCTCCTAGAGTTAATTTTAAAGGTTTTCCCTCTACCACCCCTCCACCTCTATCTTTCGACGATTCTCTTTCCCCTTCTCAACTTCCAGCGTCAGGTTCTCGATCTCCTCCCCCACCTGATGTGCCCCCTAAACCTCATTTCAAAGTTGCATATCCTATCCCAATTCCAAAACCTTTACCACCACCTCCGCCTATCCCTCAAGGTCCTTTGCTTCCTCCGTCAGATCTTCAAATTCCTTCCACTCACGACTCCCCTCCTCCACTTCCTATCACTTCAGCTAGATCTACCCTCTCCTCCCTCTCCTCCTGATGATAGATCTCGTGACCACACGTTCGTTCCTAATTTCCCAATGAGAAACACAACATTCCACATCCCATGGCTTTAAGGAACAGACAACAGGGTACTGTATTACGAGGAAACAGAGAATACTTACTTCCTCCACCACAAAACATCCCTCAAGGTAGAGGTTTCCCACCCCCTAGACCTCCTAAATCATGAGTGTTCTTTAATTTTAAAAGTACCACGGGCCGACTATTTTACATTTATTTACATCAATGTATAAATAATAAAACATATTAGGAAAACATTTCTAACATGTAAAATATGAAACGGTCATCACATTTCATTGAAAAAGAAAATTATAACAAATAAATATTAAGATCACAAAATTTCAAAACCTTCTTCTCATAAAATCTTCTCTTTTCCTCTATCTTCACAGACAAACATGTTGAGAAACTGGATCCTCTTAACAAAGATTCTCAACTTCCTGAATATCCACTTGATCGTCAAAATTTTATCCCAAATGTTACTTCTCTGACTTCCAAATTAAAATTAAAACCATTACATCCCCATTGGGATGAGTCTCTTGACACCATCAATCGAACTTTACAAACTCAGAAAAGCATAAATATCCATTCTTTTTCGATATCCGGATTCTCCATTTTTGCGACCATACTAAGCATCTTAGGAATCTGTTTGGTTTATTTTAAACTTCGCCCTACTCCAGTACCCCCTGCAGCTCCTTCTGCAGCCCCTAGTGTTCAATATACCGTGGTCCAACGTGCACCTATACCCGAACCAAAATCAACCCCTTCTATTTACCCTGGACTAGAACCCACATATTCAAATCCTCCTGCATAAATTGCATACCTCAATTTCCTTTTCTTTTCACCGGCAGGGGACCTCTTTCACAGAAATTTATCTGTAAAAGTCTATTTGAACAACAAAATGGAGATATCTATTTTGTTCTTCATTATCAAATTTTATCTTTTCAGATAAAATTTCTTTTTTTCCTCACGTACGCTCCAAAAAATCTTTTACCACATAACCAAAGTCCTTTTTGTATCAAATTTAATTTTGTACTTCTGATTAATATATTTATTCAGTAAACATCCATTATCATTTGAAACTAACGTCCAAATCATTCCCCCCCTCTTTCCCCCTTTTTTTTTCCTATAAGAAAGCGCTGGTTCATTCTTAAAATGTATTCTGAATCCTGATGTACTACCGACAAGTCTATTTCTCTTCCTTTGTCCTCAGTTTGTGATCTGGTAAGTTTTGAATTTGTTTGGTTTTTATAAATTCATTTTTCCACACGACAAGAAAACTTTTACACTCGGTCGTAATAATTATTTTTGATTTTTAAAATCCGTCCACAAAATAATATTTAAGTTTCACTCCATTTTTCCTTTTTCATTTTTATTCTGAATTTCAAAGTTTTATTTCCTTATTTAATTTTTATGAAACAACGAGATTTGATTTATATTTTTCTTCTTGTGTTTTCCCCCAGCAGTTTTTTTTTTCATAAACTCCCTCCCAAACTCCAAAGAAAATATAAATTATTTTCGCTTCAGATTCGTGTTCGATTTTTTTTTATATTTTCTTTCACTTGTGATCCTTACCTAGTTCCATCTTTTCAAGGTAAAGTTTTGGTGAAATATTTCTGTCCTTTATAAGTTTTTATAAAAATAGTCATGAGAACCACATTATAATAATAATAATAAGTGATAATAATAAATAAATAATAATAAAATAATAATAATAATAATTAATAAATAATAATAAAATAATAATATAATATATATCAATTGGATAATATAATGATAATCAATATACATAATAAATTAATAATAATAATAATAAATAATTATAATAATAATAATCAAATAATAATAATATAATATAATATTAATATAATAATAATAATAATATATAATATAATAATATAAATAATAATAATATATAAATT